>JASANF010007848.1:0-13954 GCA_030248245.1 Trissonchulus sp. WLG1_4
AAAAATTGTATGTTTAAATATAAAATCAGTATATATATATATATATATATATATATATATATATATATATATATATATATATATATATATATATATATATATATATATATATATATATATATATATATATATATATATATATATATATATATATATATATATACAATACTACAAATATAATATAATATATAAACTACAAAATATCAATTATGGACACTCTGCTGTTATTATTTTTTATTCCATTCCTTTTGAACCACCAGGAACAATTCACATATTGTTTTTCTAATGTTGGGTAACTTTTTATTTATTTTGTGACGCATTAGGATCAACCAATACGGTAAAATTATGCACTGTTCAGCTTGACGAAAGGACCTCGCATTAAAGATTTAAGCAAGTCGGTGCGGCTATCCCTTTGTGAACTTTAAGCAACCAGTTTAGGCTGGCGTTTTTTTGTTGCTAGTAATAATCTTCTAAACCCTTAACTTTTGTATACTTTACTGAAAAAACAGACAGAAATCGGCATTTTTTTAGAAATCGTGCATATAATTTAACAACCATAGCATACAGACATACGTATGTTTTTTAGCCATAGAATTGCATATCTAGCGCATAATAATGCAAGAAAAAATTTTTTTCTGCTCTTCGAAAACGGTGGCACAGGAAGGTGAAAAGTGATGAAAAATTTCGTGTCCAAAGCTAACTCTGATACGCAAAAGTTATGTAATCTGAAGAATACAAAGAATTTATAAAAACATTTTGGCACATAAAATGACTCTTATAGATGCTACACGTGACAAAACACTGGAACGTTACCATTCGTTATCATTGAGAACCTTGATACCAAAGTTGAACGTAAAATTTGTCCAAAAAATCGGCATAGCTCAAAATTCAAATGACCATATCTCGACTTGGGTGATTTGTAGAAAGAAATATTTAGACACAAATCTAGTCTCATAAGTACCTTTGATTTCTGCAAATATCAGCCAATTCTATTTTTTGAACCATCCGGCCATACATAGAGCCATCTTTGAACTTCTCGGAAATTTGCTCATATAAATATAAACCCTTAAGTAAATTAGAAATACGTACGTTCCGGCGACTGCGCCAGTCGTTTTATTTTCTGGCAAGAGTCGTGTTGGTGTGCCTCGGCAATCAGTTTGTCAACGACGGATCGAAAGCACTGGTCATAAATTTTCGCGTCTCCTTCTGCGCAACTAAATTAATGAAGGCAAATATATTCTTGACGAAACCTCTGCCAAACTTTAAATTTAAAGACTTACTAACTAAATAGCTGCACTGTGTCCGTTGTTAAAAAACTGCTCGTTTACTTGCTGATATCAAAAGTGCATAATTAAAAAAAAGCATGACACTATTCTATCTAATCGAACAAAACGATGCTCGGCCGAACTAGCCTGTTACGCCTTGATTTTAGGAAGCGGTACCCCCCTCGAGTTAAGACACGGGACCTTCCTCAAATCAGGGATGTGTTTTGATTTCAGGGGGGTACCCCTTTCGTTTAGTAGCACACTACCAGAATATACTCTGTGGTGACGAGGGGGGTTACACACCTAAAATCAAGAGATTACCGATTTTGAGCTGTGCTGAAATAATGTGGGTACCCCCTGAAATTAATGAGTAAAAGAGTTATTAGCGATTGCGATTAGCTAGAATAAGGAAGAGTGCCATATGTCTCTCTCCCCGATTATGTACTCTGGCTGATACCAACTTGCTCTATTAAACAGCCTACTATATATTAAAATGTTCATTTGTCAAGCGTGATGTGGTACATAGCTCTAGTTGCATCATTAAGTGTAACACACTCAATCTATTGGTATCTCTGCTTAGAGTCCCTCGTTTTCTGTAGCTAGTATTTAATTCAATACGGTCTGCATCAACTGCGTTCCTCCCGCCGGGTGGGCAGGTTGCTGTCTCCATTGTGTCCCATGCTTGTCCCTGCTGTTTTTTCACTGATGCATTGCACTTGTGTGTTACTACGCTAATAAACCTTTTTCTATTATTTCGTTGCGCTATTTTTGCGACTAATCACCTCTCTGCTCGAACCTGATCAGGCCTTCTGCCTAAATTGACACTTGCACAAAGTCATTCAGTTATTTATGTCTATTTGTCCGTTACCTATAAATGATATTGCAGGCTGCATCGTAGCTGGTTTCACATTGTTTCAAACACCTTCCGGTTTCCATAGAATCGGATATGAACACATTTTTCAACAGATCCGCAGGCGGCGAATATTTGATGCAATTACTGCAAAAAGGCAAAAATAGATTACATTTTCAGTCAGAAACTTTTGCACTGATTGCGAATGTCTCTGAGACTGTTTCCGCTGTCCAATAGTTTAATATATATTACTTAAGCTATATTAAACAAAGCGATAGTTAAGCTTTGCTTGCAATTGCTGCAATGAGGATTTAATGTTGAAACAAATAGGAGACCCCAATTTTGAAAGAATGAAAGAAATAGAGGCGCCGGGAATCGAACCAGGGACGCTTGCTTCGAAGACAAGAATGCTAACACTACACCACAGCCACCGAGTCTCATAGGCTCTAATTCTTATTTACAACAGTCTTCCCCCCTTGAACGTTGCGACCCTGCAACCATCCTCGGTCGATACTCATGCTACCGGGGCGAATCCGATGTCTCAAGGGCGGAGCACATCCACAAGTAGGCCTCCAAGCCTACTTCAATCACACGACACACAGGGTTTCCTGGCTTACACGCAACCACAGGGTTTCTTAATCGACCCAGAGCAATTTTAACCGATACCGAGGGTTTTAACCGGCTCACTCTTAACCGAAACTGAGGATTTTCTCCGGTTCACTCCCTACCGAACCGAGGGTTTCTCGAATTCCCTTAACCGAGGGATTACAGGAGAGAAACTATGTACACAGTCATGCAGCACACAGCACGAGTACCGTAAGGATTTAAGTGCCAACCTCAACCCAGGGCATGGGGCTCCTAACCCACCTCCGAACGTCCGAAGACGGTTCGGCAATAAGGCTGTCCTGAAAACCCGGCCCTATCCTCTCCATCCTATGTCACGGTCGCCACTATGTTGAACAAAAGAGGAGACCCCAATTTCTAATAAATGAAAGAAATGGATGCGTCGGGAATCGAACAAGGTCCGCTTGCTTCCAAGACAAGAATGCTACCACTCCACCACAGCCCCCCATAGGCCCTAATTCTCATTTACAACATTAATGGTAAATGATTGTACGTCATTAGTTCAGTGAATTTAAATTCAGCCTCAAATTTCAAATTTCAATTCATTTAAACATCAGCCTGTGTAAATTTGAAGTAGATTATAAAACTTGACAACTATACATACTAGTAATAATAACAATAGTAATAGGTTTGCTCCATTGACACCTAATTTTTTATTTATTTTCCATTGTTGCCAACTTTAAAAACAAGTGCTACAATTATGACTTTTCTGCCTGCCGATAGTTGTACATAATTTTTGATAAAACTATAACTATGAGATAAAATTATAACTTTGAGAGAACAATGACAACAAAGGAAACCGGCGCCTAACTTTCATTACCAGAAAACGATTCATTGAAATTAAAATTACAATTGCATACTTTGGAGCACCCATTTTTTGCATACAGCTGAGTACTTCGAGCCCAACGTTGTTCAATATGTTAGTATTCACTGCATCTTTACAAAGTATGCCATGGTGAGAATCGATTTTCATATATTCATGCAGTACTGTGGTCCAGCAGCTGGAACATTTTCAAAAATTCAATTATGACTAAGCAAACAATCTCTTCTGCTGAGTGAGAAGAAGTTACAATGTGAGGTTTGAGTGTCAATATTCCAAAGGAAATATTAAACGCTTGTTATTATTATTCTTGGAAAAAGACTTTTACTTGTGGGTCACAGTGCACCAGGTACTTTAACCCTTATCGGCAGAAACCCTTATTGCCTCAAGAAACAAATTTTGATACCGGTTTCTGAGTCTTGATTGATTAAGAAGGTATATACAAACTTACATTATGTTTATTTTTATTATCTAGGTATTCAATTACATGTATTGTAATGTAATACGTAGAAGAAAAAGTAATGCAAAGCAAACGGCAAAGAGCTAGCATTGATAAATTTAAAAACCACAACAAAAACCCACAAAAAAACAAAAAAACAAACCACCGCCAACACCAAAAAACAACCAAAACAAAACAAAACAAACCAAACCACACAAACACAAAAAAAAAAAACCAAAAACAAAAAAAAAAAACAAACAAACATAAAAAAAAAACCCCCAACACAAAAAAAAAAAAAAAAAAAATAACAAACACAAAAAAAAAAAAACAAAAAAACAAAAAAAAAAAACAAAATATATACTTACCTTGGCGTCAAAAGCAAAGGACCTGACTTAGCACTCTTGCAAGTCTGCCACGCACCATTCAAACAGACCACGTGATGTGTAACTTGTGCACTGGGCATCGTTGCTTGACACCAAAGCGGGTCCGTGAAAAGAACAATCAGCACGAAAAACTGTAACATGAAACAATTACATAGTATCATTCTGGTGACATTATTCATGTTGTGTCACAGCCCAGCAGGTCTTTAATTTTGATTCTTAAATCCTAACACAATGATAGCGTTAGAATGATAGTGTGAACTGATCCTCTAGAAATTGACAACATCACCTCAACGTTACCAACATAACAAACTAACCACTCAACTACACAAATTCTTTAATATTTCAAGCCAATTTCTTCAAACGATGCCCCAATTTTGAAAAAAATAATAAACAGAAGAAGAAGTCGAACTCAGGCTACTTGTCGTCGACGATGAGCATGCTAACCACTAAGCCACAGCTCTCCCAGGTCTCATAGTTCCTTTTTTTATTTACCACACCTATTTGACGACAGAGGCTTTAGAATAGAAATATGAAGATTACGTCTCTGTAAGAACAGTTTTGACTGTATTTAGAAATACTGTAATCTTGTATACAAAATTTCCAAAGAAAAAAGCAGCAGTTAAAACAAATATAATTAGTAAGTTTAATAAAGTAATTAACAGATAAATAATATATAACAATTAACTTACGTTCAATTTCATAGTTGAAGCCATAACGCACAAAAAGCGCGATGAAATTATTCCCTATAAAAACATTAGGTACATTACAGTACAGACACAGATACGGACAAGAATAAGCTATGCATTCGTCATAATCAGTAGTTAACTTTTCTTGGAGTAAATCTAAACTAATCACTTTTAGAAGATGTGTCGGCAAGCAAGTTCAAAGTACCACCTAAGTCAAATGAAGTCAAACTTCTTAAAGTTTGATTCTCAAAAGTTTAAAAATTTTCATTTTATTTATTATGTCATTTTATGGCACATTTTCTATGGCATATTTATAAATTATAACTTGCAGCTACTATACTGCATAGATATAAGCAAAAATAGGCTTTGTAAATTTTATATTGGTTAAAAAGCTGGTAAATGACGCATGTAAGTGAACATAGACGCAAAATTTTTGTCTCGCTCACCCCTAAGCCGTTAATTGCGCTGTTTTAATGTACAGCTAAAAACACCTCCTACCCCCATCACCTATTTGCGCTATCCTACACGCTACTCATCATGTACGCCCCTCACCTTTTTCTGTGGATAGCTAAATAGCGCAAATAGCACCCTCAGGCATCACACTATTAAATTATTAAGAGCGCTGAAAGCGCCTATGATATGCTATCGTTTGCTACTTGTGCTATGTTTTATATCGTGGATTGAATAATAAAGTTCTGAAAATCAAGCTAAGTATCCCATAGTTTATTGAGTGGTCATATAAAAAGAAAAAACAGGAAACACGGAAAACGGAACTATTTCATAAGAATAGCGCCTTAGTAACGCAAACAGTAGCCTCAGGCAAATAGCGCATATAGCACCTTCTATTGCGCCTATAGCCACACCATACAGCGCAAACAGCGTAAATAGCACTAAAAATTGCGCTACGGGCAAATAGCGCTTGAACCCCAGTCGATAGCGCATATAGCGTAAACAGCGCAAATTATGCTACGGCTTTGTTCAAGAAACCATCCTTAAAAAATAGCAGTATCGATTGGTGACCCGCTACTCGATAGTTAGCTGCCACTTTTGCTTAAACAAGATTGGTCTTAAATATTGTTGCCAAATCGTCCATCTGGAACAGTTACACGCAAAAAATTAACTCTAAATATTCATTATTTTTTAGGGCCTGAGATAAAATCTTTGAACCATGAATGCGAAGATCTGTGATCCGGTAATATTTTCTAAGCGAAAAACACTCTTGAGAATTTACAATTTCTGCAAAATTGCAGGGCTAAAGTCAAAGCTTCGACGGTTACGTAATAGTAGCTAATAGCTAGGTATTAGTCAATATTTAGTATATACATTCTGCCAGTTTTATAATATACTGGATTGAATGATCGAATGTTAAAATTTGCAGAACGAAAAATAAAAAAAATCTTCGAGCTTTATTTGCTAAGATAGTTTTCTCGGATTACAGATCTTCGAATTCATGGTTCGCAAAATTTTTCTCAGGCCCTAAAAAATGAATATTCAGAGTAACTTTTTGCGTGTAACTGTTCCAAGTGAGCGATTAAGCAATTATATTTAAGACCAACCATGTTTTTGAAAGAGTGTAAGCAACGTAAGCCATGGAGTTGTAGATCACCAAATATGCTTTCCAGTAAACTCTGAATTAAAGCTCTTTTTTGTATTCAATTAACTCAGTATAATTGTCTGCAAGCTATAAGTTAATGCATAGACGTAGTGCAATAAATGCAATTATATCATACCTGTCTTGAAAAAAAACAGTGCAATAACCAACGTCGATAACTAACTGCACGCTGCTAGATTCACAGCGTGCATTTAGAATCTAGTTATTGCACTGCTGTAGGCGTGCTTCTTAGTTATTGACTTATTGCACTGTATATTTCAAAACAGATATAACATTAATATTAATATTAAAAGTCAGTATTTAAAATACTTTTAATATTAATAATTTTATTAATATTAAATTAAAAATAATTTCAGAAATTTATTTATATTAATATTAAATTAAAAATATTTCAGGAGTTGTATTTATATTAATATTAAATTAAAAATAATTTGAGAATTTTATTTATATTAATATTAAATGAAAAATATTTTAACAGTTGTATTTATATTAATATTAAAACTGGACTAAACGGACTTAACATGCACGCTTAACATTAGCGTGCATATTTATGTCTGTTTAGTTTGATTATAAATCAGCGCGCTAAAAGTTAAGTCCGTTTAATCCGGAGGTTTTGGAATGGCATTTTTAACCTTAATTTTTAAACCGTTTAGTCTGATTATAATTAACTCTTTAATCCGGTAAAGGAATCTTCCCTAAGTGACCCTAAGTTTTTTTTAAATTTTTACGACTGTACTTTATTATTGTATTTGTTTTATTTATTTAGCATAATTTATCGTCTTTTCGTGTCACGCACGCGCGCACGCTTTATTTTATTTTATATATTTATTTTTTTAAGCGTGTATTTTTGTTTGGAATTTAAGGGGGTAGTGTCGCGAAAGCAGTTTTGCTCATAGGCTGTGAAAATAGAACTTTTTGTTTTGAAGTAGTACATGCAATGAGCAGCTAGTCCAACGCTGTATGGTATCAAATAATTACTGCCAGACATCACACTATCAATATGGACAAATATCTTGGACCAATCGTCATCAGTAAGCCAGACATCACACAATAGGGACATAAAAGTTCGAAAAATCAAGCCAGATATCAGATTGGCCAGCTTGTGAAGTACACATCATGTGTGGACGCACAATTTTTTGCGACAAATAAGAAAAAAGAAAATTGAAGGTTCGTTTTTCTTCTGATTTGAAAATAAGCGTCTAGATTTTCCACAATTTATCATTATTGCTGTTATTATTTTACAGTTTAAGCACACCTTCACAGTTCAAACTAGTATTACTCCACAGCCGCTACAGCAATCTGCACTAAATTTTTTGTGCATAAACTACAACATATGTGCTATTAGTCTATGTAAAAAACTAAACCGAAAAATTGATAAATGTGACTAAAAAATGGAATGTGAATAGGTTTTTTTTTCGTCATTTTTCCGACTTTGAGACATTATTGCAAACTATATGCTGCACCAATTTTGCTGAAACTTGGCAAAATAATTTGCCTTTTGGTAGATTTTTAAAATATAGAAAGAACAATTTCTAACATTTTACTGAACAAATTTTACAGTCGCGCAAAATCGACTGCTTTCGCGACACTACCCCCTTAAGTGATGTGGAGCGGATTGGCACGTAATTTAGGTGCCGCTTCGTTGCAAATGCTTGAGTGGCGATCTGATCCAATCCAATTCAAAATTCCAAAACCCCATATAACCCTTTCATGCCCAAAGGATCATGGGAACTATCATATCTGGGGCTATGCAACTTGACTAGTCTACTCTAGTGACAAGATCTTTTAGCTGTTTTATGGGGAATTGTAGGTTTTCGCATTTGGCCGGTAATTTTTAGTCCTACTGCCACATAGCGAAGCCTATGCTCATTTAAGGTGGTAGTTACGTTTTCGCAGCTTTTTTCAATGTTCTATTTCGTAGCAATTACATACTAAATCAATTTACAAGCTGTCTTTTGCATATTATTAATCAACTTATTTTTTACAAAATTACAAATTTTCAAGAGTCGGTGTTACTGATAGTGTGCACGCCAACTATTTTGGTGAAGCTCATCAGCTCAATTTTATGCATTTTCCCCGTATTTTGTTATTTCATCACTGTGGTAAAAAAATGCCGCATACAATTACGCAATTTATACCACAGGCACGTTGATGTGTTACAAAACTGCTGGTATGCTTAACTAAACGTAATAATTTAGCAGATTTTTACAGTGAGCAAAAGTTTGCCTCAAATTTTTCTAAAAAGTCAAGAAACGGCAGTTTTTATGACTTTGGTAGGCTGTAACTAAAAAAATAATCAACCTTTTCACTTAAGGTGGTAGTTAGGTTTTCAACATTATTAGTACCATTAGTACATTATTCAACCTTAAGGTGGTAGCTAGGTTTTCGAAGTTTTTGCAATAATCCAAAAGTGACTTGATCGAACATAATCAAATTTGGCACGAACATTGCGAATGCAAATAATAACATTTCAGCGAATTTTGACATTGATTCAAACTTTTACGGCTAATTTATAGCTCAAAAACTGGATTTTTTGTGTATTTTTTGAGGACTTACAAAATTAAATTCAAATTTTTGTGGCTCTTACACTACTCAAAAACGCCATTCAAAAAAGGTCTAACCCATTTTATTTTAAGAATATTTTTAGCTAAAATATGACATATTTCTGTTAGTCGTTCTAGGCGATCTGTAACTTTGAAGTTTTTTTACCTCAATTCTGACTTTTCATGCCAATATTACAAAATACCAATAATCACTTGGCACCATAATTTACATACATATAGTCCCGTATGCATTTATTATACTCGAAAAATTTGGTTAGTATATGTTACAGCAGCCAAGGGCATTGGCAGTGTTAATAAACCCCTTCAAAAATTGCTCATTTTCTTCAGTCTCCTGAAACGTCATTTTTTAATCTTTTGTGCGCCATTTTTTCAACGGGTACGGGCAAACTGTGCTTAATGTAACATTAGCTGGCCCCAATGAGGCCCTATTCAACTAAATTAAAAAATTTTAAATAATACGTCATTTCTGAGCACAATGAGTGATTTCAGTTGAAGTAACAAATACCCTGTTCAGTTCACAAAAATGCAAAGAAAGCATACTTGACAGTAGCCAAATAAATTTGCCCTATACCTTTTTCGAATTGAGCGAAAATGTTGATTATTTTTTTAGTTACAGCCTACCAAAGTCATAAAAACTGCAGGTTCTTGACTTTTTAGAAAAATTTGAGGCGAACTTTTGCTCATTGTAAAAATATGCTAAATTATTACGTTTAGTTAAGCATACCAGCATTTTCACAACACATCAATGTGCCTTTGGTATAAATTGCTTGACTGTATGAGGAATATTTTTACCACAGTGACGAAATAACGAAATACGAGAAAAAATGCAAAAAATTGAGCTGATAAGCTTCACCAAAATAGTTAGCGTGCACACTATGAGTAACATCGACTGTTGAAAAATTGTAATTTTGTAAAAAATAAGTGGATTAATAATATGCAAAAGACCGCTTGTGAATTGATTTAGTAATTACTACAAAATACAACTTTGAAAAAAGCTGCGAAAACGTAACTATCACCTTAAGCAATGTGCAAATTTGACTTTTTTTCATCGCAAAAGTAGTATTTTCTTTAAGGCCACATTACGAAATTTAAATGCACCTCCGGCAGTCTACTTTATGTGCATCAGATAGCGCAGATAATGTAGTTTATTTCTAGCATTCAACTACGGCAGGCGCACAGTTGCTGTGTTCATACTCTAGGGTGAGGTACATGCCTGAGCGATGGCGCAAATTTTTAAAAATTCTCAACTTTGAGCGTTTATAACGCAAAAACGGTGCGTCCTAGACCCTTAATCGACTTATTATGTTTTGTTTACCATTGATTTCTTTCTCTATCGAATGGTGGTTTCGCGATCTTTCTACGACGCACGTAGCTCGAGCAATGCCCTAAAAACGACAAGGTGTCAGAATGAGGCTGTCTAGCCAGTGATACTCTAGGCATTAAAGGGTTAAGGGGGGGGGGGGCTGAAAATTTGAGGTTCTCCAATTCGCTTCAAAGTTGCACACAATGTAGCCCCAGGGAAGGCGCATCGCAGATGTAACAAACTGGAACCAATGCTTTTGCCAAGTTTTTACTAGGGTCTCCCAAAGCTTCAACTTTACGTGGAAATTATAGGCGCAAAAAAGTTTTTTGTGCTCACAAAGCTTTACTTTAAATTTACTCGAAATTTTTGTTAATACTGACGAAGCTGATTTTTACATGATTCGATAGCCTAATGTCATATCTCAACCCATATGATCCATTTTTTTTGATTTTTTGCCCATGGCCTGAGCAGTGACTCCAAATGTAAAATCATTTGGCGCGCCCAAAAACGGCCATTTTTTAACATTTCGTCCTCGATTTTAGATTTGAAAATACATATCAAAATTCTGGATCACATTATTCTGCGCATGCATATGGGCTACAACTATTGCAAGTTTCAGCCGGATTGGCTTCATGTGGTTTGTGTTAGAACCGTCCAAGTAAGGGCTACTTTTAGGCTTTTTTGCCTATGTTAATACACTGACAAACGCACTGAACCAAAAGTGCACCTTCAAGCTTAATTGTTCGTATCTGAGGTTGGGGCGCCTTGGGGGAACAACATATGTAAAAAGAAGCAGTTTTTGGAGAACTTTGATCTTTCATTTTTTTGTACTAATATAAAGTATAATATTTGAAACGCGCAAGATTACATTATCGCAATGACAGCTAGTTCGACTCCTTCAAATACCAAAATGTCCTAAAAATTATGAATCACGGTGGTAACTGCGTTTCCAAAGGCTAAAGCCCGTTAACTCTTTAATGTAAAGTTGTGTAGGCAGCCGCAGTACTTTGGCACCTTCTAAAGTTTGACCAAAAATGCTGAACCCTGAGACAAAAACAAACACGCGGATGTCCATAGTGTATATACCTAATGATAATAAAAAGTCTATAAATATTGTAGTTTTATGTAAATTTGTCCTTGCATTGTACGTGCTGTATTTTCTTATTGTGATTTTGTGTATACGCTCCTTTTTGAATTTTTATGAAACAATTCATTTGTGTTTTTTTAGGCGTTTGTTCTCAAAAATTTTGACTTAGCTTCATTTGCTGTTTTTTTATAATGTACATGTCTTTCTAACGTTGAACGGCAAATTTCGCTAGAAAAACTTTGCCTTAAAAAGTATTAAAGTCTGACTTCTTTTTCAAAGTTTGTTGCTTTACGGTCCACTTTTGTTTTGAAAAACATAACTTTGACCTATTATGACAATGACCTACAACGTGATTTTTTTGTGATAACCACTTTCTGTCAATAAAATTTTTTGTTCAACATGCCAAACACTGTATTTTTTTTCTTTCGCAAATTAAAAAATAAATCAGTACTCAAGATAAAATCTCTTTCTCCATTTCCACCTTCGTATTTTCACTTTTTGTCCTCTTTGTAGCTCCACCCACCCCCCCCCCCTTAACCAAAATTGGATTTAACGGATTAGATTTAAATTAATTTTTCTAATAGCGCAGCACAAAATAAAAATAGCCGGCTGAAATTCTGTCCTACATGGCTCACATAAGGTGTACTGTGTGCTAAGTTTCAATAAATTACGTTTAATTGTTATTGACGTAAAGTTAAATAATAACAAATTCAATTTTGGATAGTAAGTAAGTAATTTTTTGTAAGTAAGTAATTTTTGTTTCGACCAAGCAAAATGACACAAAAAAAGCATAACGGAAAAACGCAAGCAGTAAATAGGCGAGGGCTGGGCCGATTAGCCGACTACTAGTGCCCTCGCTTTCAAGTACTGTGACAAATTAGTCTTCATTAGTATATGAACCAAAGACAAAGTATACACGTGTAACGGAGTTTATGCTTATTCTTAAACTAGTGAAGAACTAATTAGGTAGTTTATTAGTTAGTTAATCAGGTAACAGGCAATTAAACAACTCTACACTAATAAGCACTTTGTCCCTGCGAAAAGTAGTGGAGATCTACAATGGACTGTGAAAGTAGAGACAAGTCGCAAGTAGTGAGTGTCGTAGTGTCGTGTTGCGAGTCGTTAACTACGTGCATTGTAGTGTTAATTAAAAAGCGGCTAGCTACACGTGTTTGTTGTGTCTCTAGGGGCCTTTTTTTAAAATGGACTTAACTGGATTTTTAGAAAATAGTCCATTTAGTCCATTTTAGAAAAAAGACCTAGGTTTCTTAGGTACTGCACTAGGCCGCGCTACACAAGTAATCATCAACACTTTTTACCCTGAGTGGCCGCGTAAAAACAAGTACACGGCACACTGCAGGTCATGCAGTTTTTCGTTTCATTATTTATTGCGTAGTTTTTTAGTTATTATGTTTTAAGTCTAATCTTATTTATTTTAATTCTATTCATTCTATTCAATTTACTTCTTTATTTGATGGTCATCTTATTAGTTGAAAAATAAGTAATTAAATCAAAGTAGTTAACTTCAAATTGGCCTCTGAAAAACTCAGGTCAAAGACAAGCTAACCAGCTAAAACAGTGCAAAATTTACGTCACCTAAATTGCGCATTTTTCTAGTTCTTCTGTAACCTTGCATTTTACTCTCCAAAACTTTGCTTAATCGTGCCAAAACATCAAATCAATTTTCTGACCTCATCACAGTTGCAAACTAAGTACTGCTTTTAGCTTATTGACATAGGGTAGCGGTTAATACAGTGTCAATATAGTAACTATATCTTGCTATTGACACAAGTCATATGCGAAATGCAGTTGTGTAAATTACACTGTAAGCAAAATTGCTGTAAGCTTCCGCAAACATGAGCTAAATCACACCTCAGTATTTGGTCTCTTTCTGCTGCTGACGTTGGGCTTATACTGAAATGTTACATTTTATAATATTTCTTCTGTTCACCAGTGTTAATTGAATACAAGGTAGTAAATTATTGATTATAGTACTGATTAGTCGGGTTGCTTTGATGTGGGATATAACATCAAACCAAACCTAGTTTGAATGCAGTTTTGATTTTTGATGCATCAAATCAAATCAATCGAATTTTGAAGCGGACTAATCAAATCAAATCAAATCAATTGGTTTTTGAGAGTGGCCACATCTGATCAAATCAAATCAATTGAAAATACGTCGCTTCAAAACAATTCTACTTATTAGAAATGAACCCTCTAACCCTGGTGTAAAGAGTCTGGCCAAAAGTGTTGCTCCCTGAGACATAAGGAAACACGGCTATCATCTTAATGAAACGAAGAATTGGAGACATCAAGAGTAC
>JASANF010007849.1:0-10428 GCA_030248245.1 Trissonchulus sp. WLG1_4
GGTTCAGTGTTAATAGTTTATAGTGGTGCGGGAAAAAAAAACCCTATTTTCAACTTTTCGGGTCGTCCTGTGCTCCACATAAATCGGATCCATTAATGCTCGTGGCTGTTATAACGGCCATCTTTCGCCTAACTGTTGCACTAATAAAATGGATTGTAACCACTCACGTTTTTGAGTAATGAGTCTCGAAACCTCCGGGAAAAAAAACCCTATGCGGGAAAAAAAAACCCTAATGCGGGGAAAAAAACCCTATCACTTTTTCTGGTTGTTCTATTAGCAGGGAATATAAACACAATTTCATCGTGTTCTACAACTCTTAGGCTGCAGTATGGACTAAAAAAACAGTTTCTTCGACATCCATGTGACTCACAATGATTCTTCAAAAATCGACCCGTTTTGGCAGAAATGACTTCTGCCCAAATAGGCATTTTTTCCGTATTTAAAAGCATTAAAAACAGATTTTTGCGCTTATTACGCGAGAAACAGCGGACAAACACCGCCCGCGTCTATCATTCTTGGATTTAATTGGTACGCAGCAGCTAAAACCTAAATATTGCAAAAAATGCCAAATTTTGGTGAAACATCATCAAAACAGGTTTCGTAAGGGGTGTCGGGGTATGGCCCAAAATGACAAAAAATGACGTTTTGCGGCCAAATAAACGGTTTTAATGAACTCTACGCATGTTGTTAGCCCAGATGAACTAACTTTAGTAGCAACAATGGGTGAGTTTAGCAAAAAAATGCCGCCAAACAAAATAGGGTTTTTTTTCCCCGCAATAGGGTTTTTTTTTCCCGCACAAACTTTGACCAGTCACTGGTCAACCACAGCGTTTTTCACGGTTTTCGAGCTTCAGAAGTATAGAGGAAAGGTAACTCTCTTGAAAAATGCAAACGGCGTTGGTCAAAAGTGTTTTTGTGAAAAATTATGACAAGTCAAAAATTTGGAAAATTTTGTCACTTTGGAATTTTTCAACATGCAAAATTTTGAAATTTTATAAAAAACGCTACAGGCCTCAAAACTGCACAGAAATTGGTGTGGTAAGTCAGTTTGGGATGCGCTTTCCACCTGCATACTCAAAAAGGTCCTATGTCGTGAGGTTCGGCCAGGAAGCACTAGGGTTTTTTTCCCCGCAAAACGCGTAGGGTTTTTTTTCCCCGCACCACTATAGAATGTTGTGCGCACATAATATTTTGCGTAATATATATTGCCAATGTATGAGTATATATATATATATCATATATGTATTCTCGAATGCTGCGAAATATACCAATACTGATAGCAATATGTGCCAATACTGATAACAATATGCCCATTTCTGATACACAACAAAATATTTATGCAATCGGCAAACCATCCCAAGAAATTTGCGCAATAAGGTATGAAGTTAGTGAGAAAACAGTGAAAAATGAGAAAATAGTGCGAAAAGAGAGCTAAAACAGTGTAAAATTAATGTGAATATAGTGAGAATTTGTTCAGCGCAGTTTAGCTGGAGTGAGAAAAGAGTGAGAAAATAGTGTGAAAAGAGTGAGAAAAGAGTGAGAAAATGTTCAGCGCAGTCTAGCTGGAGTGAGACAACAGTGATAAAAGAGTGAGAAAACAGTGATGAAAGAGTGAGAAAATAGTGTGAAAAGGGTGAGAAAAGAAAAGAGTGACAAAGGAGTGAGAAATTGTTCAGCGCAGTCTAGCTGGAGTGAGAAAACAGTGATAAAAGAGTGAGAAAACAGTGGTAAAACAGTACTAATAGAGTGAGAATAGAGAGCGAAAACAGTCAGAATTTGCTTCTGGCTACATTTCTCACTGGTGTCGGATGCGTGCGAAAAGAGTGAGAAAAAGTCAGACTTGAGTGATAAAAAGTGTGAAACGGGTGAGAAACGAGTGCGAAACGAGTGCAACTTTGCTCTCCAAATCCAGTGAGAAATTTTTTTCACTCTTTTTACACCCTTTTCGGATGCGCCTTTTTCGGGTTAAATGCAGTTGGGGGGGGAAATAGTGGACCTATTTTTTTTTAGTAGAACACCTTGGGGGAAGCATTTTTGCTTCAAGAACCCCTATTTCATTTTTTGGATTTTCTGAGATACAACCCCTCGAAATCTGAACCCTCAGGGTGGGACGTTTTCGCAATTTTTTTCCGAAGCTCTTGTTTTTTCCATTTTAATCGTGTCTAAATGGTGTCGGATTATTGGTTACATTTTTTTAGAATCAAAACAAAGGCTCTTTGACCGGGTTCCTGCCGAAAAATTGGCCAAATTCGCCAGAAACGTCCAATTTTTGACCAAATTCAAACTTGGCCTTGATTAAGGCTTAGGGCTTGGGCTTAGTATGGGGCTTAGGCTTAGTATCAGGCTTAGGCTTAGGCTTAGGTTCAGGCTTAGGCTTAGGCTCAGGCTTAGGCAATAAAAAATTGAAATTTTCAGAAAAAATCCTGCCAGCTTAGCCTAGAGAATCCTGCCAATTAAGCCTAGACGATGCCTTAAAACACAGGGTTTTTTTTCAAATCGACCACTGCTCAAAACTTGTTCTTTTTTATTTTTGAGTGTTCTTTTTTACGATGACTTGTTCTTTTTTACTGAGTTTTAAACGGCGTTGTACTCATGTTTTTAACCAAAATTTCCAGTCATACATCCATCTACAATATTGTGTTCCCAGAAAAAAATTTCGGGGGGATGACTTTTCGATTTTTTGCAATGGGTTAAAATGCACCGTGTATATATCAATTTCAACACCTAAATACGCATTGCAAGCGTAACTTCACTAAGCCGCAGAGTCGCAGGGGTCTGGGGGCGGCAGCCCCTAGAAAAAATTGGAGATTATTCAATTTTTAAGCCAAATTTGGTTAACAGGCTGGGGCAATAACTTTCAGATTTTTTTAAAATTATCCCCGTTTCCACACGATAAACTGCCAAATCCATACACTAATAAAAGCGTAGTAAGCTAATAGATGGTGCACGCACGTATACACACTTCCTTACGCTTTTATGAAAGACAATTTAGTAAGGAACACAAGGCAATAAAGTTGCAGGGGTTGGGGGCTCGGCCCCCAGTACGAAAATTTGAGAATTTTTTGTTTTTAGGGTAAATTCAGTTAATTGGAGACGCATTGGAAAAGTTTCCGGCTAAGTTTTATTTAGTGCCGCTCTGTGGGCACATGAAGGCTGCGTAAATTATTTTTATTTTTGACTACGTATATAAATTTACGGTCCACTACGTAAATACGCAGTATTTTACGAAAAAAAACCATACTTTGCCGATAGATTATCAGGGTTTTTTTGGTCTGAAAAGTTTAGGCCAGTTGGCCTCAGGTCCAAAATTTCTTTAGGCCAATTGACAAAAAGCATAGGCCATTTCATTTTTTGAATTTTTGCAAACCTTATTTACAAAAATAAGCATAGTATATTGTGCAGTGTTGTAGCCAGAAACAAATTTTGGAGGGAATCGACTTTTAGAATTTTAAAAGTGTTAAAATGCATTCAACAGCAATTTTAACACAAAAAACGGCACATTAGCAAAATTCGTTCAAAAATAATGCTATTTTTGTTACTAGAAAGGCATCTAAAATTTTTTGGAGCACAAACCATCAAAAATTACACAACAGCTAGCGGATTGGCGAGGATCCAGAAAATTTTTTATATTGCGGACCCTAAATTCACAAGAAATGACATTTTTCTACCATAAAACAGCTACAAACTATACATTACTGTGGCGTACCCAGAAAAAAGTTTCGGGGGGGATGACTTTTCAATTTTTTGTAATGGGTTAAAACGCACGTTTTAGCAATTTTAACACGCCTTACAAACGCAAGATCAGTTAACCGCACAGTTGCAGGGGTCTGGTGGGCGGTAGCCCCCAGAAAAAATTTTGGCGATTTTTCTAATTTTTAGCCCAATTTTGGTAAACTGGAGGCGTAGCAGAAATTTTTTCGGACAGAAATTGAAACAAAAGATGGGAACGTCACATCAGACAGTCTATTACACAAGTAAATGTAGCATAATATACTGGTGTGGCCATGCAAATGCAGTAACGTACTTGTGTATACATGCATAAGCTTTGATGAAAGATAATAACAAGGTATATTAAGCTACAAAGTCGCTGGGGTCTGGGGGCGGTAGCCCCCAGAAAAAAATTGGGAGCCATTTTTGATTTTTATACCAAATTTGGTCAATTGAAGACGTATCAGAAATTTTTTCTGCGTCCGCAGCTAAAAAAGTTTAGGCCAGCTGGCCTCAATCGCTGAAAAAATTTAGGCCAATCCGAAAAAAATTTAGGCCATGGCCTTAGCTATGGCCTAAAAAAAACCCAGTAGATTATAATAAGGAATAGTAAGCCACGGAGTCGCAGGGGTCTGGGGGCGGCAGCCCCCAGAAAAAATTTAGAGTTTTGGATTTTTACGCCAAATTTGGTCAATTGGAGACGTATCGGGAATTTTTTTCGGGGGCAAGAAAAACCAAAGGGGGGACCCTTATGTAAAAATAGACTGGGAAAAAATTTCAGGTTGGAGGCATTCCCTTCACCACCACCCCGCTCCCCCGGTACGCCCTATTCATGTATGAGGGTAGGTTGGTGAATGGATGGCAGAATCGAGAAGGCAGTTGGAGAGGGTCCCAAGAATTGTGGCAAAATTGGGTGTAAATGGCGTTTTTTGAAATATTGTATATACAAAATTTACATTATATAAAAATTTTCGGGGGGCAATCTATAATTTTGGCTGATAGGCAATCCAAAATTTATATAATATAAACCACCTCTTGCTAAAGCTAGTTTTCAACGGAGTCTGTAGTTTCCACAAATTAGCTTCTGACGATCTATATACGTTAGAATTGTTAAGGTGTGTTAAGATCAGGGACTAGCCAGGATTTTGGAAAAGAAGGAGCACCTCGGTACTTTAAAAATTGAGGAAAACGACAAATTTATGCTAAAAATTTCACAGTGAAAATTTTGTATTTTTGTACCTTCAATAAAGTCCCCTAAACGTCAAACCACGCGTCCCCTCCTCCTTAAACCTTCGAAAAATCTGGGACAAGCCCCGTACCACACCCCATCCCCATATACATTTACGCTGTTAAATGCTGCTTCTAAACACCATGAAGTACCCTAAATAGTCTTATACACATTCGCAGGACTGCAAACTGAAGAAAAGAATACACTGTTCAGTTCAGTCGCTCTTTTAAGATCCCTAGAGAGAGACCATTAGAAAATAATAGCTGTCCCCAGAAAATTTTTTGAAATTAGAAACAATTTTGGTGCACTGTAGATGCGATTCTGGGGTTTTACACGGCTGCAGCTGGCTGTTCTACGGTTGTTCTTTTTTATTTTTTGCTGTTCTTTTTTAGAAAATGGTGTTCTAAAGAACATAATTTGGAACAAAAAAAACTCAGTTAAAACATCATAACGCACTCAAAGCTATCCAAAAACAAAGATTATAGCCATTTTTGGCTTCGAACTTTGGCCTACGTTTACTTCCAAAAACACTGAAAATCCAATTTTCAAGGGGTCATACCTCAAAAAATCCAAATTTGTGGATAGGGGTTGTATTACAAAAAATGCTTCCCTCAAGGTGCTTTACAGTGGCGTACCCAGGGGGGGGCTAGGGGGACATCAGCCCCCCCTTCGCGATTTTAGCCCCCCCCCCCCTTCGCGATTTCAGCCCCCCCTTTTTTCACTTTTTTCCTATGGTCTTCTTTGGTTTTATGACACCGCTGAAAAACATTTTCCGGCACGTTCCCAATTGACTAAAATTACACTGAAATTTCAAAAATTTTCCAAAATTTTCTTTCGAGGGGATCTCGCCCCTAATTCATTACTGCTCTAATGTATATACATGACTTATATCTGCTATGGTGTATTAATAATGAGTAATGCTGACAACTATTATTGGTATTTAGTTATATATTTTGTGTGGCTTCTAATTAAAAACCGTGTGGTGGGTGAAGTGGAGGACGAACGTCTAAGGACAGCCCTTGTCACCCATGGTTTTTCTTCAATTTTTTCCTGTATACAACGTATTTTTCAGGTTTGCTAGTCCCCCCTTGAGCCGATTTTTTGTGCTTTTTTTATCTAAATAGGTTAAAAGTTTGAAATATTTGACATAATCTGACTCTGAACAGACCGCTGCTACAACTATGATTTCACGACAAGTGTTGCTTAGAATTGGTTTTTCTATGCAATTATTATTTCAAAATTCTAAAAATACTCCAGCTTCTGGGGGGGGGCTGCCAAGCCCAGACCCCTGCAACCACTCTTTTTTTACGACCAGTGTTGCTCAGAATTGCTTTTTCAATGCAAATTTTATTTCAAAATTCTAAAAAAGCTTTAGCTTCTGGGGGCTGCCGCCCCCAGACCCCTGCAACCACTATGATTTCACAACAAGTGTTGCTTGGAATTGCGTTTTCAATGCAAATTTTATTTCAAAATTCTAAAAAAGCTTCAGCTTCTGGGGGCTGCCGCCCCCAGACCCCTGCAACCACTATGAATTCACAACAAGTGTTGCTTAGAAATGCTTTTTCAATGCAAATTTTATTTCAAAATTCTAAAAAAGCTTCAGCTTCTGGGGGCTGCCACCCCCAGACCCCTGCAAAAACTTTGATTTCACAACAAGTGTTGCTTAGAATTGCCTTTTCAATGCAAATTTTATTTCAAAATTTGGAAAAAGCCCCAGCTTCTGGGGGCTGCCGCCCCCAGACCCCTGCAACCACTCTGATTTCACAAGTGTTGCTTAGAATTGCTTAACCGCACTTGATCCGGAAGTTCTGCGGAACCGTACTTGTGCTGTAACGCTTCGATCAGCCTGGTCCTGGTGGCTTTAGAAAAAGTTCTGTAACTTTTCAAAGCCTGAACCGATTTACAAAATTTTTTCAGCATTTAGTAGCTTAAAAGTTGCTCTTTCAATAGTAACAGCAGGTTTTCATTTGATTCAGTATTTTTGACTAAATCCAATTTTGCGCAAAAAATTTCATGCAAAGTTTAATTTTTGGACAAAGTTTGATTTCCAGCTAAAGCTTACATCCTACAAACTTCTAACCTAGCCTATTCGAAAGAGCGTTCAATTTTGACCCCCCCTAGGTTTAAGGGATATAGGGAAACTCCGGATCATTAGTCGAAAAAATGCCGTTTTTCCAACTTATTCGACCCCTAAGGGTTTTAACACCAATAATTTCACTTCAGATTTTTATTAAAAGGGGCGACAGCTATTTTGGGGGCTAGAGATCGGATTGGGGGCATAGCTGACGATGGGGGTTTCATATGTTTATTAAAAGATGGGGTAGGAAGCGAATTAGAATAGAAAATAATTTCCCCCCCCCCCCGCTTCAGTCTGACCCCTGCAACCACTATGTTTCACGACAACTGTTGCTTAGAAATGGTTTTTCAATGCAATTTTTATTTCAAAATTCTAAAAAAGCTTCAGCTTCTGGGGGCTGCCGCCCCCAGACCCCTGCAACAACTATGATTTCACAACAAGTGTTGCTTGGAATTGCTTTTTCAATGCAAATTTTATTTCAAAATTCTAAAAAAGCTTCAGCTTCTGGGGGCTGCCACCCCCAGACCCCTGCAACCACTATGAATTCACAACAAGTGTTGCTTAGAAATGCTTTTTCAATGCAAATTTTATTTCAAAATTCTAAAAAAGCTTCAGCTTCTGGGGGCTGCCACCCCCAGACCCCTGCAAAAACTTTGATTTCACAACAAGTGTTGCTTAGAATTGCTTTTTCAATGCAAATTTTATTTCAAAATTTGGAAAAAGCCCCAGCTTCTGGGGGCTGCCGCCCCCAGACCCCTGCAACCACTCTGATTTCACAAGTGTTGCTTAGAATTGCTTAACCGCACTTGATCCGGAATTTCTGCGGAACCGTACTTGTGCTGTAACGCTTCGATCAGCCTGGTCCTGGTGGCTTTAGAAAAAGTTCTATAACTTTTCAAAGCCTGAACCGATTTACAAAATTTTTTCAGCATTTAGTAGCTTAAAAGTTGCTCTTTCAATAGTAACAGCAGGTTTTCATTTGATTCAGTATTTTTGACTAAATCCAATTTTGCGCAAAAAATTTCATGTCAAGTTTAATTTTTGGACAAAGTTTGATTTCCAGCTAAAGCTTACATCCTACAAACTTCTAACCTAGCCTATTCGAAAGAGCGTTCAATTTTGACCCCCCCTAGGTTTGGGGGATATAGGGAAACTCCGGATCATTAGTCGAAAACATGCCGTTTTTCCAACTTATTCGACCCCTAAGGGTTTTAACACCAATAATTTCACTTCAGATTTTTATTAAAAGGGGCGACAGCTATTTTGGGGGCTAGAGATCGGATTGGGGGCATAGCTGACGATGGGGGTTTCATATGTTTATTAAAAGATGGGGTAGGAAGCGAATTAGAATAGAAAATAATTTCCCCCCCCCCCGCTTCAGTCTGACCCCTGCAACCACTATGTTTCACGACAACTGTTGCTTAGAAATGGTTTTTCAATGCAATTTTTATTTCAAAATTCTAAAAAAGCTTCAGCTTCTGGGGGCTGCCGCCCCCAGACCCCTGCAACAACTATGATTTCACAACAAGTGTTGCTTGGAATTGCTTTTTCAATGCAAATTTTATTTCAAAATTCTAAAAAAGCTTCAGCTTCTGGGGGCTACCGCCCCCAGACCCCTGCAACCACTATGAATTCACAACAAGTGTTGCTTAGAAATGCTTTTTCAATGCAAATTTTATTTCAAAATTCTAAAAAAGCTTCAGCTTCTGGGGGCTGCCACCCCCAGACCCCTGCAAAAACTTTGATTTCACAACAAGTGTTGCTTAGAATTGCTTTTTCAATGCAAATTTTATTTCAAAATTTGGAAAAAGCCCCAGCTTCTGGGGGCTGCCGCCCCCAGACCCCTGCAACCACTCTGATTTCACAAGTGTTGCTTAGAATTGCTTAACCGCACTTGATCCGGAATTTCTGCGGAACCGTACTTGTGCTGTAACGCTTCGATCAGCCTGGTCCTGGTGGCTTTAGAAAAAGTTCTGTAACTTTTCAAAGCCTGAACCGATTTACAAAATTTTTTCAGCATTTAGTAGCTTAAAAGTTGCTCTTTCAATAGTAACAGCAGGTTTTCATTTGATTCAGTATTTTTGACTAAATCCAATTTTGCGCAAAAAATTTCATGTAAAGTTTAATTTTTGGACAAAGTTTGATTTCCAGCTAAAGCTTACATCCTACAAACTTCTAACCTAGCCTATGTATTCGAAAGAGCGTTCAATTTTGACCCCCCCTAGGTTTGGGGGATATAGGGAAACTCCGGATCATTAGTCGAAAAAATGCCGTTTTTCCGACTTATTCGACCCCTAAGGGTTTTAACACCAATAATTTCACTTCAGATTTTTATTAAAAGGGGCGACAGCTATTTTGGGGGCTAGAGATCGGATTGGGGGCATGGCTGACGATGGGGGTTGATGATTCTCACCGGAATCTCACGTGCGAAACCAGTGAGAAAAGTTTCTCACTCATTTCACACTGTATTCTTACTCTTTTCACATACCAAAAACTAGTGAGAAAGCAGTTCGAACATATTCTCATTTTATTCGCACTGGTTTTCAACTCTTTTCCGACGTCTAAAACGAGTGAAAAAATAGTGATAAATTTTTATCACTCTCTCAATACTTTTGTCAATGTCGGAAACCATTGATAAACCATTGAGAAATTTTCTCACTCTTTTCCAACGTCCAAAAACAATGAGAAAATAGTGAGAAAACTTTCTCACTCTTTTCACACTGGTTTCTCACTCTCTCAACACTTTTGTCAATGTCGGAAACCAGTGATAAACCAGTGAGAAATTTTCTGACTCTTTTCCAACGTCCAAAAACAATGAGAAAATAGTGAGAAAACTTTCTCACTCTTTTCACACTGTTTTCTCACTCTCTCAATAATTCTGTCAACGTCAGAAACCAGTGATAAACCAGTGAGAAAATTTCGTTTTTAACGTCAGAAAACGTTTCTAACGTCCGAAAACAGTGCGAAATGAGTGAGAAATTTTTCACTCTTTTCCAACGTCCAAAAACAGTGAGAAAATAGTGGGAAAACTTTCTCACTCTTTTCACACTGTTTTCCAATTACTCAATACTTTTGTCAACGTCGGAAACCAGTGATAAATCAGTGAGAAATTTTCTCACTCTTTTCACACTGTCTTCTCACGAATTTAGCACTCTTTGTCACTGTTTTTCTGTGTCTGAAACCATTACGAAACTTTTCACACTTTTAGTGTGTATCACAGCTGTTGTATAAATTTCTAAAAAAATTAATTTTCAACAAGAGCTATATACTTTAACGTTAATTTATTGCCGCTATTAGTATTTTTGCATATTGGTAAGTTTGTTAATTATTGTCTTATCTAGTTTAATTTTGTAGACTTATAATTACGTTAGTGTACTAGAAAAGGGGAATTATAGCTGCTGAACCTCAGCTCCGC
>JASANF010007852.1:0-65617 GCA_030248245.1 Trissonchulus sp. WLG1_4
GATTAAACGGACTTAACTTCCCGGTGCCCCCCAATTATTCTCTTGCTACTTATCACTACCTTAACCAATTTGGACGATCTATATATCAAATTATAGCTGAATAATTGGGCTATTTTATAGTGTATTTTAAATATCTGGTATAAAAAATGTATTCCAAAAAATCTTCGTCAAAATTGCTTTTTTTGGTCGATTTCCAACAAATTCTTGTCAAAAATTAAATAACAGATTTTTGATATGTTAAAAAAATAATATTGTTTTATATGATATATGTTTGATATTTTAATCAAAAATAATCCAAAAAAAATCAAGTCGGATTCGAACATCCAACCTATCTGGCCGAAGGCGAACGCTGTGACCACTCGGCTACGCTGGCCTGAAGCATTACGTGCTAAATAGTCTTTATATACAATGGATATTAAACAATTAATAGATTGTCATTTGCAGCTAGTTTTTTTATATTATGTGCAGCTGCAAATACATTTTTATATTGCGAAAACGCTGTTTTCAAACAGCGAGTTAATTGTCAACTTCAACTGCTCAGCCAATCAGAGTACAGTTTGTAGGCGGAGACAAAACTGATTGGCTGGAGCGAAAAAACATTATAGTGGCACCATAATACAAATTTATCAGTGTCGGGAAGTTTAAGTTTAGGAATGACACCGGACTAAATTAAGTCCGACTAAATTTAGTCCGATTATAAATTTGGGCCATTCCTAAACTACCGGACTAAACGGTTTAGCGCGAAAAATGAAGTCCAGCTTGATCGGACTAAACGGACTTGAAAATCAGCGCGCTAGCTGTTAAGTCCGTTTAATCCGGAGGTTTTGGAATGGCTTTTTTCAGTATAATTTTTAAACCGTTTAGTCCGATTATAATTAACCCTTTAATCCGGTAAAGGAATAGGCCCTCAGACATAATTGATTGATAATTGATCAGCTGATGCATAGTCGATTATCGATTTGTTTACACCCGCATAGCGACATGCACATGACCGCACGTCACGCATACGCACACAACACGTTGTATCGGACAGATCGGACAGGCAGCTGCTGCTCAGCACAGACTAAATGTCAATGCACTGAAACTGTGCACGATTTACATGCAATTTTCGTTTCAGTGCATTGGCTGAAATTACAGTCCTGGCCTCAAATAGTGTCCCTTCACTCGGAGTTGACACGAAGTCTACTCCAAGTTTACTCGCAGTTGTAATGAATACCTCAGCGAGAAAAGTTGGAGTGGTCCGAGTAAAGTTTTGTGACCTTTGCTAACCTTTTGACCTAGCACATAAACGTAAGTACGTAGCCTGCAAGCTAAATTCTTAAGCACGTATGATTTACCCGTATGCTAACAGCAGTGACCCTAGGTTGACCTCACTCGAAAATTTTTCCACACGATACTCGCACGAACACTCGAAGTCACTCGCACACGCACGCACGAAGTACACTATTTGAGGCCAGGACTGTAGTATGCACGGCCGCTAAGGCGGCCGCGCAAAAATAATTCACAATATAGTGAACTAAGATTAATCTTAGCTTGTAACTTTGTTACATAAAGGCTAAAAAATTTAGGACGTGTAGGCATAGGCACAATACGTTCAGAAAATAAATATTGCATAAAATTGAACCGATGACAGAAATTTTTAGTAGATTTAAATCAGTTTGTAAGCTTAACTTCAGCGAACCCGATTTATCATGTACAGTCAACGTAGGACAGCCGACTGACTAGTTAACTGAGAAAAGAAAAGGGAAAAAGCCATACAAACAATTTCTAACAATGGTGTGCAAAACAAACAAGCAAAACAAAAAAGCAGACAAACCAGCAAAAACAAACTTCACTTGCAGTATTTAACAGAATCAAAATTAAATATTTGTTTGGTCGTAACCTTTCCTCGACAGTCACATAAACATTCAGTGAATATTTTAGCGTATTTTATTTGTCCTGGGCCTGTTGCATAAAACTTTTTATAAGTAAATAGGCCCAATAGGTAAATAGCTATTGTTTAGTTTGCGTTGCATAAAGCAATAGGTTAATAAGCAATAAGCAATAGGTTCAATAGGTGGACGCTAACGTTAGTTCAATTGGTGTTTTGCAATAGGCTCGATAGGCGAGTGTTACATAAAACACTAATGTTTAATTAAACCTATTGTAAAAAACTTATGAATTTTCTATGTTTTTCAATAGGTGTATATGGTTACCTATTGCATCATTCGTTGTTTGTGTATGCTGCAAATTTTTTGAAATTTTTGGCAAGTTGATGAATTATATGTATATCTGTTAGTATACTGTAACACCGTACGTTCCGGATCTTAATTAAGTACTCACTTACTTAGTGAGCAACCCCACGCCAGTACTTTGAACCTAAATCTTATTGTCTAAATGAGACAAAGTTAAAATAACCAAACTAACTTTATTAGTCGAATGACTTTCCACCAGACTTTCCACGGCGACAAAACGATGTTATATTATCACGGTCCTCAACAATACCACTGGCTATGGCCAAGTCCGACTTCCGGGTAGTTTCCAACCGACAAGGTTTAAAGGTGGTTATGAAAGTTTTGTGAGCTCCTGCCAGCTAATGACAATGCTAGTTCCGTAAAAATGGCCCCCACAACGTTCGCTAGCAGCTGCTTTTAAAGATGGCAATAGACCAGACGGCGACTACTGGCGAGAAAAATGTTTTATCAAAAATCATGAGAAATCATCAGGCTAGATAATTTGGAATGCTAATCAACTTGTTTAGACTTCAACAATTGTAGAATTTAAAATAATGGGAATGCATATTTACTAGAATGATTTTTAAAGCAATAAAAATATGAATATACGTATTACAATACAAAATTTCATAAAAATTGATTGCGTAAATTTTCAATTAGATGGAAAAAACTTTACAAGTTTATATTTACGTGTAATTTCCCTTTGCAGCATGTGATGTTACAAATATTCCATAATAATCGATCATTGTTTTCCTTAATCAAATTAAATGCAGGAGCTTTTGCTCGCTTAGCTTTTGTGCCGCCGACTGAAAGCAAGCAAAACAAGCTACCTACTATAAACAATAATACTTAATATAAATAATAATGCTTACTCAAACACTACCTGCTGCGAAATTATTTCGTAACAAGAAACATACCTAGTTGATGGAATATAATTTTATATCAAAAGCGGCAAAAAATACTAAAAATGTTTTAAAAACGCTTCTAAATGCCAGAAACAGTTGGAATTAAAATCAAACATAGTATTTGCCCACATACACACACGCGCGCACGTGTAGGGCACCTACTGAACCTATTGTTAAAGCACCTATTGGACCTATGAAAATTCGCCTATAACAATACAGACCATTTCGAATAAAAATGCCTCCGACGCGTCGGCCGACGCCAAAATTTCCGACACGACGGATGATGTCATCCGACGCCAATCCTTTTACCAAGCATTTGGGTCCATTTTGGAGTTGGGCAGCAACTTCCACTCAAAGGGCCGAAGTTTTTATTGAATTGGGGGGTGAGCAAAATTAAAATTCAAGCAGTTAAATGTGCTACAAGTTATTAAATTAAATTTATTAAAAGATTCCGATAAAAATTTTAAATTTCATTACAAAAAATTTTACATTTATTTAAAATGACTTGGAAAAATTAATACCAAAAATACGAAATGTAATAGTAAGTAGTAAGAATAGTATATACACTGAAATTTTTCTGGCCAGTAGTCCACACAGTCTTATTTAACCTGGCAGACTCTCCCCCAATTGTTAGCATCTATTAGACATACATAGGGGACACTTCACATATAAAGTTCAAAATGATAACTTTTTCGAAAATTTGAAAGTAATTTGCGTTTTGTTTGAGTTACTTAAGTAAATTTAGAAATAACAAAGTGAAAAAGTATTTTTAATTACATATTTGTCTCTGTCGTTTTCAAATCTCGTTCCCGACCCCTCCTTTTCTATGTTTGCATCTAAATTTTATCGAGTTTTATTTGGCGTCTAATGACATAAAACTTTTCTTAGCGAGACCACCAAGCTTGGCGTCCGGTGATATAATCGGGACGCGTCGGAATTTGGACGCCAAGAGGCATTTTCATTTGAAACTGACTGTAGGTGTTTTATGCAACAAATGTCAATAGGCCCTATTGCTTATTGGACCTATAGGACGTGTTGCTTATTGGACCTATTGCTTATTGTTTTATGCAACAGGCCCCTGGGTCAAATTTAGTAGGATCCAGAATGCCTAGTTGTAGCACTATTCATTTTGTTCTAAAAAAGTGACTGCAAAGGTTGCGTGCTCTATTCCATTCGCCTTCCAGCATTCTAGCCATTCATTTTTGACAATTTTTTTACACTACGTGACACAACCTCGTAACAAAACCACCAAAAAGAACACAACGCATGAAATGCGCTTTACCGCTTTTGCCATGATATTCCTATGCGCTGTTTGCGCTTTTTCGCTTTTTGCTTTTTGTCTACTATTTGCGCTATACGCGCTATGGAAGATGCTATATGCGCCGCTATGGAAAATGTTGTGTGTGCTGTTTGTGCTGTTTGCACTCTAAGCGCTATCATCGAAGATACTAAATTGAGCTATTTCGCAAATTGCGCGAATTTGTAACAAAACAGGCAAAATGTCTTTATGAAATTATGTGCTAATCATAAGAAAACATATGCAAATTACATAAGACTATGGCGTTATAAAGCCACCTTTGGGAAATCCAGCCAGTTTTCAATAGTTGAAAAACATTTTCTTAATCTACAATTGTCTTCAGCGTTTTTTTTCTCTTTGTCTTCTACAAGTTTTCTCACTTACAATAGGTACGTCCAAGTGCCGTTTCGCTTGTTCTAAGTTAAGCACAAATTATTAATTACTTAGTCGTCGAGTCTACTATTTTATTTTAATTATAAATCCTCTCTTTGAATTTTTGTATTGTTGAAAAAAGACTATATAATCTCTGAATCACAGATTTGTAAGAGATTTTCCAGCTCTGCTGACAAGATGAAGATTTATCTGACATGGTTTTCCTTCATATACTTTTTGGGAATAACCACACTGACTTCATCATTCTGTCCTTTTCATGACTATTTTGAAGAACAGAAAAACAACAATTCAACTAGTGTTGAAAAAATGCCATACTGGTACGTTTTAGTTTTTTCTACTTGCTAGATCTTGTGTGAAGTAAAATAAGCCTCCTGAGTACATACTTAAATTTACGACAGCTCATCATCAACTTAGTAGCTCGAGCGCTGGTCTGCAGATTCAGGAATGGGTGGTGCGGATTCCCCATGTGTCATCTGGTGATGATGCTAATTCTTTCGTAAAGAATCCCCCCTCCCTTTCTTGACATGGCTAGGCTCCAATGCCGAACCTCAAATAACCTGGTCGCATAAACGAGTCAGGTAACGTTAGCTTTGATTTGTTCGGGTATCATTCACACTTGCGTGACAGTGGCAGAGTGATAGTGAGAGGAATTATCACCGTGGTAGCTTTTCAGTGAAGCCGCTTCTTGTCCCGGCTTACATTGAGATCTTACCAGTCTCTGGTGGTGCTCGCAGAAGAAGATGAGAATAAAAGGGACCTTGCAACACTTGTCCTATAGAGGACATAAGAAGAAAATATACAAAGCCGAAGTTTACGAGAATGAGAGGGATGTGAAGTACCTAAAATAGGCTCCCTAGAATCTTAAACCGACAGGCTTATTGTCTCAAGGCGGTTTCGCAGAGTGCGAACTGGGCAAATAGAAGTGTACTGTAGTAGTGCCCGCTTCCCAAAGCCCGCCGAAACAAAAAATAACGCCTAGCTCTTAACTAGATTTTACGGAACAGAGACCTGTAAATTACTCTTCGACAGGTCCGTTCCACCAAAGGCGTCCCGCCGGGATTGTAGACTCCTCAAGACCGAACTTTGGTATGCTGCCACACAAATCAAGTACTTGGCTGCCCTAAACCAACCGTAAATTATATATCAAATTTAAATTTAAAATTCTTGCGACCGTGACATAGGGCAGACTGACGGAGAGGATAGGGTCGGGTCCTCATGACAGGGTTAAGTACTAAAGTACATATTACTTAAGTACTAAATCATATTTATTGTAACACTCATTTATTTATTTATAAAATATGTGCATTTGTGGTTGTCCTTGTGCAGTGCTGTAACTGTTAATATTTGTGAATTGAATAGTGTTAAAACTACAAGTAATTTTAATAATGTAATAAAAGCTTCACTAAACTAAACGTTGGCGTATACAGATAAATTACTGTGTAGTATTAAACGCAAAAACTTTAACTCGCACATATATTCGTTTTTAAGTTACATAAGTCAAAAGAATAACATCAATTACGATTATAATAGTGAGTTACAAATAAATTTTCACATATTTTTCATATCATTGTTGGAAATGTTTTACGAGCTATTTTGTGTTATGATTGCGTTACGTTAATTTTATCACTAAAAAGTTGTGTGAAAATGCTCACAATATAAATTTTTATATAATTTTCTCTTATTTAGTCCACTTAAGGGGGTAATTGCGTTTTTAGGTGTTTTTTTAAACTACCATAACTGCACTTAACCTCAACGAAAATTAGAGCGGTCCTTTTTACATTTTTTTACACCTTCTAGCTTTAAAAAACCTATATTTAAAAGCAGATTATCTTTTGCAATTTTACTGATGCAATCATTTGAATACACCCCATCAGCGGTTTTTTTGACTAATTTTTGCGCCACAGTTATGAAACTCAAGATCAGCCAACAACTACTAAACTTTTTGCAGTTATGCACTGACATAATATCCCCACCCGTTTTTTTGATATAGTTGATAAGTCGTTTCTACGTTGAGAATATGACATTTTTGTGCAAAAATCACGTAATTTGACTTTTCTCTAAAATTTTCAAAAGCCCATAACACCGACTCTACAAACTATTTTTAGAAAAGGAAAAAAACGGGTGGGGATATTTTCCTAAAGATAATGTGGTTAAAGTTTCGAAGCCGTAGTCCGTTTTTAGCTTGAGTTCTGTGGGCGCAAAACTTACACTGAAATGTCAAAAACCACGAAAACGACATTACCCCCTTAAGGCTAAATGAAGCTACTCACGTCATTTCTGAATGTAAAACGTACAACACAAACAAGCAAAAACAATCTTGTGTGCAGTATTTTGTTGAATCAAAATTAAAGACCTGATTGGCTGTGACCGTTTCTCGACTGTCTCGCAAAAACATTGTGTTTTATGACAATAAAACAACAATTACATAACCATAAATAAACCTAACAGCATTTCTGTAGTTCTGTTATACAGTGCTGAGGATATGTGTTGGTCCACAGCTGGCAAATTTTGAGCCTCAGGATTGCAATCGGCAAATAATTCACCAGATATGTTTTGCAGTTCCGGACTAGTAGCTAGCCAGACGGCAGTCGCAACAGGGATACTTTGAGAACTCTAAAAATAAATGTATATATTAATCAAGAAACATAAAGGGTAAATTTCACGAAGGGTTTTACGTACGTTTTTATACGGTTTGCACATGATTTCATTATGTAAGAAATATCGCCTGATTCGTTAAAAATTTACTAAATTTTCTTAAACCATGGTTTTAGCGCAGTTGAAATTTGAAACCTGCAGCACAGCAGGTCTCTGTTTTGCTGAAATTTCAGCTGAGCTAAAACCATGGTTTAAGAAAATCTACGAAATTAACGAATCAGGCTATATTTCGTAATGAAATTAGGTGCAAATCAAATAAAAACGTACGTAAAACCATGATTTAGTAAAACCATCTTTGTGAAATCCACCCAAATTGTTTGATAATTTTGTAACTATATATCAAGATATAAAGACAGCAGACCGTATGGGTGGATTTCACAAAGGTGGTTTTGTTAAACCATCGTTTTAGCCATTTTATAGGCCTAGTTTTAATTATATTTCAATGCAAAATATGGTGTGATTCGTTACGAATATATAAATTCTGGGTTTTGGAAAACCTTGGTTTTAAGAGCGCATTGCACGAGGGTGGTTTAACAAAACCTTGGTTTAATTATGAAAACATAAAACTGATAAAACACTGAATAAAAAAATTGCTTACGGTTTTATATTATAATAATAAGCCTTTCGCCTTGCACGTCAGCTATATTATGTTCTACTTAAGAATTTGAAGTTTTTCTGTCTCTTGCGCTGCTCCATATTCTAAATATTCCTTCTATTTAATACCACTGTTTTTATTTATTTTGATTTATTCCAGTACACTGTCAAGAATCGAAATGTCATTTGTCAAGTCAGTGTCAGTCATTTGAGAATCGAAATAAGTAAGTTTCTTAATAAGTAGTAATAATAAGTAATAAAACCCAACGTCGGGGTGGGCGCCTACTGAATCTTCTTACCCTTCTAGGCTTTTATTTTGTATAAAATTAAAATTTAAAAATAATAAATTTAAAATTCTTATTTTTAATTGAGGGTTCGGTACGTAGTATAAAGTGGTAAAATATATACGTAGTAAAATAGCGCCTAAATAGCGCAAATAGCACCCTCACGTGCTATAAGCGCTATTTTTAAGCCTATGAAAAAATAGCGCTTATACAGCTATGTCATTATTTAAAGACAATTTTCTTTTCTTCTCTTGAAAATTTTCTTTCTTTTTATTTTCTTTCTTTTAAAAATTCTTGCGTTTTCTTTCTTTTTCGTTTTCTTGGTAAATTTAGTCGGATTTGTTGAAAGAGAAATGATTGATGAAGCTTAGCAGTTAAAAGTTGTTGTAGTCTCTGCTACCTTACCAAACTCTGTGGTGTAGGGTTCCTGGAGGTCAAAGGTTACATATTATGTTGACCTTATGTTAGTATTAACTTATCTTTGCTAGTATGTCTGGCTAGTTAGCCTGCTGTGTTTTGTTATTTTTGCTTGCCCCTTATCCCGTACATTTATTTTGTTTCCGTATTTTCACTTGTTTTAGTGCCCGTGATTTTTTATGCTTGTATTCGAAAATTAATTTTTTAATTAAATCGTAAGTCGAAATAATTGTAAAAAATTACTAAAGCCAAAAAGCACTTACGCGGGTGAAAAAGAGGCAACCGTTTGAAAAATTTGTATTTGATCAAAACTACATGTAAATGTAATGATTCAATAATATTCAGCGAAATTATATAGTAATTTAACGTGTCTTGAAAATGCGGTGAGGATTGTTGGGTTAATATTAGTGTGAAGTATGTCTAAGAAATGTGGTTGATGTGAATAGCGCATTTATAAAGGTTAAAATTATCTCTAACGAAGTTTTTACAATAACAACCGCTCAACGTATTCACATTTGACAAATTGATGTAAAGTGCCTGGCTCAAAGGCGGCACAGATTGGCTACGAATTTCTGCGACGGTCGGTTGTGTTCTCGGCTGCGGCCCGTTATTTTTATACCCTGTCCCAATTGTTTGTATCTGCCCCAAAAGTTGCGATTTATTCAATAAATGTTATTCTAACTGGTTTTTCTGTGTAATTCCTGCATTTTATTTAGTCAGGTAGCGTAGATCTCAGTTTTACGTACTTTCTCTAGGCTTAGTGAGCGACGTAGGCCCTACATTCTAGTCAGGGGAGTCACACTCCGGTCTCGGACCTAGGTAATCTACCTGAAGCCACAAGGCAGAACACTAAAAACTTAACATGGCGAGGCCGCCAGACCGAATGTCGACAACCCAGGCCTGAAGGTGGGGCCAAAATACGTCAATTTCTGGTTTTCTTGTGTTTTTGTCTGGAAAATGCCCCCCCTAGGCGTTATGCTGCCCAAGTTTTCGGGAAATTTTTAATATTTACCTAGCCTATGGAATTTTTCTAGTATGATTTTGCCCCTAATTTTTCATTTTTGTGGGAAATTTTCGCTTAAAGTTTCATGGTCATCCAAAGATCTCCGCCTCGGCGTAATTCAGTTTCGGAGTTTGCAAATTCAAATACTTTGGACGAAAAATCAATAGCGGGCAGAGTAAAGGCGCGGAATAAGGATAAACACGGCTCCGACCCGAATTTAAGCGAAAATACCCCCCCCCCAACTATCCCAAAATTTGAAGGAAAGCAAGAAGAATTGGCACTTCTGGGGATAGAAAATCAATTGTTGAAAACCGAAGAGAAGCAGGAAAAAGCAGATTTTTCACCCCCCCCTTCCCAAAGTGAATTTCCTGGAAATCCCACGCCGCGATTATATTGCAGCGTTCAAAAATTTGCCACCATTTCAGGCTACGGGCGCTGCGACTAAAGTCTCAAATTTTGTACGAAATTTCGAGTCTCTGGCCAAAATCAATGGCGTACCTGAGCATGTCTGCTTGGCTTTGATGTCCAACTGTTTGGGAGACAAGGTTCTGACTCAAATCGGGGAATTGGGGATGCCTGAATCCTATGAGGGACTCAAAGCCCTCCTTTTTCATCCAACATCGCTGGCTTGGCCGGTACGTCGCAGACCTGGTACTACCCTGCTGCAGCCCTGATGCAACCCGGCGGTGCCAGACATCGGACGTAAAATCACAAACGGGAGCGCAAACTCCGGGCGCAGTGTTACTACCCGGTGGATTTGTTTGCGCAATGGCAATTGCCATGGCATGGTGGTAGTGATACGGAGTAGGATGAGATGCGGAGAGTGTGCTTTTTCGAGGGCGGCATCGCCGTACGTGAGCACCAAAGCTCTCCTTATTCTTGTCCTGTTGTTAGCCATGGTTTTTAGTAGCTTTTCGTAGCTTGTTTTATTACCTTTGAGTATATAAACGAACTTTAAGCCTTTTATAGTAAACTTTAATAGGAATCTAGAAAAAAAGGGGGAATAAAGCCCGAATTTCTAAAGGTATATAATCAGGTATTGCACTACAGTGAAAAGCTGTAGGGAGCATATTTTCTGCCAAAAAGGCCTTATTTTATGGTACTTTTACTGATAGTATCGTTAAGTGTGATACTTAATATGTCTTTTTCTTTTAGGAGTGGTATATTTCTTATGAACCTTTTCTTCTTTTGATCGTCAAAAAAATTTGAGTTTAAAATCTATAGTTGGAGGCGTGTGCGATGCCGCATTCGTCCTCCTATAGACTTTAAATTACGGTTTAGTATGGAAAGGGAAAAATGGTCTGAAAGGGTGATTTGGAAAATAGTTGAAATATCCGAAATTGTGGCGTAATTGGTATTTATTGTTGTTGATATTATTACGCGTGTAAATTTCCCTATTGGACTTTCAAAACCGAGTAATGAACCTGCTACAAATCGCTCTAATTGCACGGATTTGCTTTACGGCTCATAATCCGGACTCTATACATCGCCATTGCTATCACTACGACGTCCCTTACTAATGAATCGGTCCCCAAAGCGTTACCCGATTGACTCACCACTCGTGCGATAACCTAAAATTTAATGCCAAAATTTGTTCCCAAAACGAACTGACACTTTTAAACGGTTTCATCATGTTTTCGGCTTAAATAGCCAGTGCGTAGAACTTGTCAATACTCGATTTGCGACTCATTTTACTCGGATTTGATCCCCCCCAATTGTGACTGATCAATTCATATCATAATTTGTGATTTTTCCCAGTGCTCACTGTCTGTCTTGTTTTGGGTCGGTAATTTGTGATTTGTGATATTGCAGTATTTTTGTTAATTATTATAACCCGATCGCGCGCTCAACCCCCTTTCTAGCCTAGAAAACCCCCCTTGGCGTCTGAGCGATGCCGCCCGGTGCGCCAAGGGAGATTTTTTAATTTCCCCCGACCAGTTTCACTACGTACAAGTGGTACAGTAAGAGCACAGTGAGCCACCATGTGAAAAACATGGCGACTCTGGCCCGCCAGCTCGCTAGGTGGCGGTGTGCAGCCGTCCGAACAAATCGGACCAGCTGCAGTTACTTTGACAAAACTAAAACTGCGCCCATGTCACATTGTTCTGACATTACGAAAACAACAAATTGACTAATGAGTGGAGCGAGGGGTGGTATAATTAACAAAAATATGAAAGGTGTTAGAAACTTGGGATAAGTGATGGCACAGGGACGCATGGCCCAGACTATCACCCCCAAGCAACCAACACCTTTCCCCCATAACTGTTATTGATATAATATGTATAAATAATCAATAGTAATTAAATTAATTAGAAATTTAACCAAATTTTTTTTTGAAATTTTACCTGTTTTGAGGTGATTCCTGATGGGTTTTGGACTTTTTCTTCGGTTTTTTTCTGGATTTTTCTTCCTTTTTCTTTTCTTCGGGTGTTCGTGGGTATGTGTGGGAATATGGACGTGTTAATGGGAACGGAACTACTGATTTGAACGTGATTTTGGCATGGATTTGAACGGAATTTCGGTGTGTTTTGAAGGTTCTGAGTGGAATTTTGGGTTGTATAATGTGAAAGTTTACCGGTATTGATGTGTATTAGTGTAGTATGTAGTGTTGTGTGTGTGTTGTGTATGTCCTGGTGTGTTTTGCGTCTGTTTTTGTGTGTGTATGTTTGGTATGTACTGTGTAACGGATTGAACTAGTGTGTATTATGTTGTTTTACTAACGTGGTAGTGAACTGTTTTATTTTTCCTTTGTTTTGATATTATTTTGTGATTTGTATAATTTGTACGGTGAGTTGTAGTGTGTACCTGCAAAATTTTTCTGCCTTATTTTGTGTCGTGTGTTGTTCTGAATTTTTTTTGAGCTAATGTGTCGATGTTCTCTTTTGTCTTTGTTTTTGCGTGATTTCGGCCGTTTTTGTTCTGTTCTGTTCTGTGTCGCTTTGTTTTTTTTTTGGAGAAAAGGGTAAACCGGAGGTGAACGAATAATTTGATCCCTGTACAATCAAAACTAATCCTAGTTCTATGATCCAAATACTGACATAGGATGGTAACGTGTACAGGAGGAGGATCAATATCATCAATCATTATTGCAATCAGTGCCTTGTATGGTGTATGTATGCTTATGTGTATAATGTATGTATGTGCTATTGTGTATGTATGAGTTCCGTGATTTGAATTTTGATTATTATTGTGATTAACGCTTTAACTTGTCATAATAATTCTGCCTCATTTTAGTAACTACTAGTGTAAAATATTTTAAAATACTGTATAATTTTTGTGTCATTTCTGCCATATTTATGCTCAATTTATATTGCCATTGTATGCTCAAACGGTCCTTTGTTTTAAATATCTAATTTTCTCCCTGTATGAAACGTCAAAACAGTTTAAATTTACAGTAATCCTAAATGACCCCTTTCTGGTTTTTAAAACAATGGTGCGCAATTTCAGTTTAACACGCATGAGTTTGGACTCTCAAATAAGGCCACAGGGGCCATCTATTTAACGAAATTACGGGTTTGACGTAGTTTGAAATAGTACGATTTTCAAAAATGACCATAAAAGGTGTCACCTGCTAATTCAGGTTATGTATCCGGCCGCCGGTTTGGGGCGAACATGGCCGAGGCCACCAAGGCATGGAATATACCTGCCGTATGGGGCTACTTCTACACCTATGGTCGGCCTAGAAGTGATAAAGGCCACATTTATAACCTATAGAATCTTATAAGCTACGGACAAAAACCCAAGAACCAAACAAATCTTTTACTTTATTCATAAAACAAACGCATCGTACGGGTAAATTACAAATGGTAAAGCGCACAGATCATAACTCAGAATTTAAAATTTGGAAAATCGATAAACCTAATAGTTTAATAACCTGTACTTTAGTATAATGTATGTGCAAAAGCGAGTATGCGTTTTCATTTAAGGCTTCCCTGCCGCGATCCAACCCCTCTCCCGATCCTCGATCTGTTATATACTGTAGTTTTATTTTTGCTCATCGGAGAGAGAGGGGGGGTCAAGGTAAAAACCTCGACCAATTTCAAAAAGACACTAATGGTTTTCATTTTACACACACCTAAACCCATGCTCGCTTCTAATCATTCCAAATTTATAACTCGGGTATTAACCATATGTGCTTTAACATTTTTGTTTTGTTTTCTCGTCCGTGTGGACTAGTAATTTGTTTTGTATTTGTTTTGTTTTTGATTTATAGTTTGATTTAGTTTGATTCTGTGATTTGAAATTTCAATTAGTTTGTTAATATTTGTTATAATTACTAGTTATGTATAAATGCAGATACACCCCTTTCTCTAGGATAAATGCGGGTTGAGTTTCCCCACTCTTCGACTCCCTTTTTCGCCATAACTCCAAAAACTTTTCAGAAAAACCTCTTGGGAAAGTTCGGGCCGAACTTTATCGGAGAGAGAGGGATGTGAAGTATGTCTAAGAAATGTGGTTAATGTGAATAGCGCATTTATAAAGGTTAAAATTGTTTCTAACGAAGTTTTTACAATAACAACCGCTCAACGTATTCACATTTGACAAATTGATGTAAAGTGCCTGGCTCAAAGGCGGCACAGATTGGTTACGAATTTCTGCGACGGTCGGTTGTGTTCTCGGCTGCGGCCCGTTATTTTTATACCCTGTCCCAATTGTTTGTATTTGCCCCAAAAGTTGCGATTTATTCAATAAATGATATTCTAACTGGTTTTTCTGTGTAATTCCTGCAATTTATTTAGTCAGGTAGCGTAGATCTCAGTTTTACGTACTTTTTCTAGGCTTAGTGAGCGACGTAGGCCCTACCTTCTAGTCAGGGGAGTCACACTTCGGTCTCGGACCTAGGTAATCTACCTGAAGCCACAAGGCAGAACACTAAAAACTTAACATTAGAACTCCTATATATTGTTTACTACGCCCCTAATATTTAGTAGCTTCGTTCTTGAATTAGCTACGGAGTAACTAAAACCTTGAAGCCCGAAAACCCCAGCAACAAGCCAGACTACTAATCCATTAACTTAGGTAAATTTTGACAGTTAGAAACTAGGCTGTCCAAAATTTCTTTTATTTTCTTTCTTTTTATTTTTCTTGTGAAATAAATTTTTCAGAATTTCTTTCTTTTTCTTTTTCTTCAAGAAAATGCAAGACTTCTTTTTCTCGTCTTTTTCTTGTCTTTAAATAATGACTTAGCTGTAGCACTTTGATGCGCTATCGTTTTGCTATATGCGCTATTTTTTAATATCGTCTATCAAAACACAAACTAAAACTTTAAAAGAATTTTAAACTTCTTAATTTTAGTTGAGAGATCTTATACGTACTAAAAAGTACAAAATTTTTTAATAAAATAGCCGATAGCACAAAATACCGCCTAAATAGCGCCAATAGCAACCTCAGGTGCTATATGCGCTATCGAATAAATTAAAAATTTTATCTAAGTCAAAATAGCGGGGAGGGGGGGAGGGGGTACCTGTCGTAGCGTGTATAGCGCAAATAGCGGGGGGGGGGTGGGTGGGGCGTTTTTGAGCTCGACACTATAATAGCGCAAATTGCGCCTAGGGGTAGGGGGGTCAAAATCTCGTGCGCCGTGCACGGTTACACGCGCCATTTACCCATTTTTTTGCATTTTGATTTTTTGATTGTCGTTTTTTGCCAACAAAAGTTAAAAACGAAGATCGATAAACGACAATTGAAGAGTTGAAATCAAAAATGGAAACTAAAAAAATCAGCAAAAATTCCGTTTTTTATTTTCATTTTTAGATTTTTGATTTCGCAATGTTTTCAGAAAAAACGGCAAATTGAACCAACAAATGGGTCAAATTTTTGCTCTTTTGGTCAAAAATTACAAATCACCGAATTATCTTGTTTGTTGAAATAAAACGTACTGACAACAAACTGAAAATAACGAAATTCACGCGTAAGCAGTTTTGACTTATATATATTCAATATGAATGATATTTGAAATAATTTGAAAACCAGCCTCGGTGCTGGTTTTCAATTTGAGCAGAATATTCTGAAATCCTGAGCGCTGGTTTTCTTAAACCACCTTCGTGCAATGCAAACGGTGGTTTAGAACGTGCATATAAAGCATATAAGGTGGAATTTCACTGCGCTGTCTCGCTAAAACTAGCCCTTAAACCATGGTTTTATAAAACCATCGTTAAACCACCTTTGTGAAATCCACCCATAAGTTTAACTTCTTTGCAAATCTGTAATTGTTGAAAAAAGCTTGTTGTGACAAATGGGGTCAATGTAAACAAAGCCTTGTCACAAATATTATGAAATGTATGACATTATTAAATCCTAATCATGGTTATTAAAGATGAGCGCATAACTCAACCACTTCTCTCCTGAGTCCTAACTGTAGTTTGTCATTATCTTTCAGTCCGTTACCTGATTTGTTCAAAACTGTAACTTACTCTTGTGGTAAACACTAAACCAGTTATTTGTGTATATCTACTGCAAGTCGCTAAAAAATGTCAAAATGGGTTCATACGTCTGGCTGTATCCAATCGCGCAATTCGTATCCAAAAATGGTGGGTCGCCTTTCGTAGAGGACTGCATTTGCTGTGACATCTAAAAAACAAAAACAATGGTAGCAAACTGATCAGTAGGAAACAGTGCAGCAAGCTAGATATGTATTTTTTATTGTTTCTTAGCAGAAAAACGTTTATAGCTTTAAAGCTAAAAAATCTACTTTTAGTAAATCTACTCTTAGTTGTCAACTTAAAACTTCAAGATAAACCAAACAAAAAAGCGATTGGATATTTTTTAAACTTTTAAGCGTGAGCCACCTCACGCTCAATGTCGTGTGTTTTTTGTGTTATTTTGTCACGTCATTTTTTTAATTTTTTAATAAAAATCAAGTCTTAAAATAAAGTTTTCAATTAACTTTTAAAATGTGTCTGCTAAAACAGGTTCCAAATTGAAACTGCTATTATGAAATTGCCCTTTTTATAATTTCTACATACTTGTTGTAGAATATCGTGAAGCAGCAGCATTACTGGATAACAGTAACGCTAGCTGAGAGGTGCAGTAAGCTTCGGTTTTAGGTAAGTCATTTGCTTTGGTAAAAGTCTCTGGATCGAAATTTCGTATATCTTTAAAACATTCCGATACAAAATTAATTATTCGTCCATTTTGGGCAGCTTTAAGTGGCGCTAAAACAAAAAAAATTATGACGGAATGAAGTTAAGGGAACTCAGTTTCTTATTTTCTTTGTTGTCCTAGTGGTTACCATACAGCGTCTTAGCGTCATAACTGGAAAAAAACATGTACATAAATAGATGGTAAATAGACAGAGATAAACTACAAGTCTGTATAAAACACAGCAAAAGAAACAAACAAAGAAGGATTCATGTTTGTACAATTTGCTGCCTAGTCGTGAAACTGAGGAGTCAAATTTTGTTAAATAGTAACGAGTTATGCTGACTTTTTAACTTCATTTATGTTCAAAAAAGTTTTCTTACTATCAAGAAGTTTTCCCAAAAGAAAATAAGCAATGTAGTTGTCATAAATAATTTCTTTTACCGGAATCGACTCTAAAACGTAGAACATAAAAACATACATCTGTATATAAGACTGAAGCATTTGAAGGCTTGAATCACTTTACTGGATTTGTTAATTTTCAATTTATTAGTTACGCAAGTCAAACCAAAATTTTATATAAAAACATGCATTGTTCTATGTAAAACATATAAAGAGTTTTGTTTGGCTGGAATCTTATTCTCAATATGTTAGAATTACTTTCTCTGTTCCTGAAAGATAGTTTTGGTTTAGTCATACTTTTGCAACAAATAACAATTGACTAGAAATAGCTCAAATGTGGAACTGACTTGAACATTCTGGACAAATTGTCAAAGAATTGTTTTATATAGCAGATATTACATACCATTTCTGCAAGGAGCATTTATCAGGACATCAATTTTTGTTTCGTTTTCTTCCAGTTCCATGCCAAAACTCAACACTGAATTTAGGTCATCGAATCTGACTTCGTGCACATTTATCTAAATAAATTCAACTATCATGCATATTTTTCAGTTATCAAACAGCAACAATAACAGCAACATTGAAACAATAACAACAACAGTCTAACAATAACAACGTTGCAACAGATGCAACAATAGCAACACCGTTGCAACAATGGCAACAACCGCAATATGACAAGCACCAAATCTGCTAATCTAACTTCACTACGACTGTTTTTTTTAATAATTATTTTTTCATAACTCAATTTTTATAACATTTTACTTCAATTCAACGAATTCTGTATGAAACTGACCTTATTTTTATTGTTGACTTCTGTAGCGACTTTATCAAGTAGTGAATCTTTATAATCAAGATCACTAATTGTCGCGTAAATCTTGGATGTATATTTTAATAGTCCTTTTGCTATTCGGAACCCAATGTCGCAATGTGCGTTCGTTACCACTGCTGTGAGCTCAGATCTTGGATTATAGAAATCGAAGCGGCAGTTGTTTTGATAAATTTTATGGCCAAACAGGTTCAACAATAACAATATCAATAAAGGAAATGTCAAAATGATTAACCACCGCATTGAAGATGGTTTGTGTAACTAAACAAGTTTATGTTTACCTTATGTACTCTTGATTTAACTGACTCGGTTTTCAGTATACAGAAACAAGAAATAACAAACAAGAAATGGCTGTTTTTATAAAATAACAACTACTGGAAAAAGATAATAGAATGTCAAAATAATAGAATAATAATAGGCCAATTACCTACTTGAACAAATGTTTTATTTCTGCACCTCAGTCATTGAGCCTATATCATTAATTCTGTCCAGTGGGATCGGGGCTTAATCGATTACAAGATTGGATCATGCTTTTTGGTTAGTACAATAGCATTCCTACCTAAGAGATGACAGAGGTTGTTAGTGCCAACACAACTGAAAATTAATTCGATTTATGTTGAAAGAAAGTAGAAACCCGAATTTTGAAAAAAGAAAAAAATGGTGCCGCCGTCATATCAGCACACAGCACGGGCACCGTAAGGGTTGAAGTGCAAACCTCAACCCAGGGCATGGGGCCCCTAACACACCTCCGAAGACGGGATAAGGCTGTCCTGAGATCCCGGTCCTATTCTCTCTATTTATAACATTTATAGCTAAAAAATAGTTTCTAATCCAAAGCGCTGAAACTTCAAGGTATGTTTTGGTTCATAAAATTATCTAAAAAAATTACGAAAGGTAACGAAACTTGAGGATTTGAACTTTTGAAATATTGTGCCAAAAATTCATGTTCACGTCTCACGGCTGTATGTAGCTGCGCAATGCTTGTTTACATAGAAAGTAAAAAACAATAAAAGACAAAAAATAAAAATACAATGAAAATAAAAAACAAAAACCAGCCAACTTGAAGCACCTTCCTAAAGGCCTATTCACACAGGGCTCATTTTTCTACATGGCGTACGTTATGGCGCATGAGCGGGCGCATGAGGGGCGCACACGCACACTTGCCTACTGCATTGTGTGCATTGTGTGCATCGTGCTTGTGTGCATTGTGTGAGCGGGTGCATTCTGTTTTCACACAGCCTGCTGCATTATTTCACACAATGCAGTAGGCAAGTGTGCGTGTGCGCCCGCTCATGCGCCCGCTCATGCGCCCGCTCATGCGCCCGCTCATGCGCCCGCTCATGCGCCCTCTCATGCGCCCGCTCATGCGCCATGGCGTATGCCATGAAATGCGCCCGCTCATGCGCCCTGGTGTGAATAGGTCTTAACAGTCTTAAGCCTAGTTCATACTAGTTCGTAATATCATGCTAGTCTGTAAACAAAGTTTTCTCAGTTGTTGCAGAAAAATTAATAATTCTTAACGCCAAAGATTTATGTACATATAAGCTTAAAAGTTAAGGCAAATTTTCAGTACTTGGTTACGGACATTTAGTTGTGGACAAATATGAACTTAATAGCATTGGACACGGACAGTATGATCTAGGCATTATATAAACAGTCCGCGAATTGGAAACCTGGACGTACAAAAAGGTTACGCAAGTCACTTTATATCATAAACAGGTTTTAAATCACATTTTATTGAATTACACATGTATGAAGTAAATGTTAGAGTTATATTTCTTTACAACATTCACTGTAAGATGTTCATAAAATTAAATATAACGTATAAACATCAAACGGGAAACTGTATAAAATAAGTTTTGCATGTGAAACGTTTACGAGGTGTTTCGGCACTCAGTGTTGCGCAAATTCTGTAGCTTTTGTGTTTGGCATAGGCCACAAGAAACAATGGAAATACATGTATCCACAAAATTATGGTTTTTAGGTTGCGGTTTAGATTTAGATTTGGGTTCGCCTGTTGGTTAAAGTTCTTATTTTCTCGAAGCTGTTGAAAGCCATCTTGTTATTTCAATACTGTTCGTTGATTGTTATATTTGTGTCATGTGTGTGTCATATTTCCAGTCTGTACCACAGTAGCGATAGGACTTCAATTAGGAATTACAGTAACACTGAATCATTTATCCACAGGTAACGTGTAACCCCCGGGACAGACTGTGTTTCCTTGCTTGTGCTTACTGTGTAGTGTGTTGTACTTGTGAGGCTGGCTTCTAAACTTGTGCAAACAAGCAACTTAATGTTGAGCTAGGCAATGAATGGGTAAACTGTAAGGTTATAAGTTATTGTAGTTAGATGTTTCTACAACTCGACTAAAACGAATCAAAGTAACCAAACGAAGGAATAATAATGAGTATTTCTAGGCGAATTGTTTTCTGAACTAAACGGAAACTAAAACTAAATGAATGTAGCTCTGTTAATTACCGTTTACTTGATTTAGTTTAATTAGTTTTTAGTTTATTAGTCTTATTAGTTACGTAGGGCCAATTCCTAAAATGGATTAAACGGATTAGATTAAAATTTGCTTGCTTAATAACTTATCTCTATGTTGAGATAGACTTAAAAAATTTTGTGCATCAGCGGGAGGTGCTACAAATAGTTGCCATCGTAAATTTCATTAGAAATGATAAAAGATGTCATGAGTTATTGGCAAAACATTTTTTAATCTAATTTGTTTAATTCATTTTAGCAATTGGACCTTAGCTTGTAGTAGTCTTTATGTAGTAGTCATAAAACTGGGGAGAAAATGCTAGCCTTTAACAAGTATTTTAGGTCATGTTTGTATGTTTGACCGGTTTCAACATTTCATTTAGTTTCGCTTCCGGTCTTTTCAACTGGCTTGTTTTCAAATTAAGTTCCCCCCTCAAACCCACGTGACCACATTTTAGTGTTCACAAATGACTGGCAACTTTTGCTGCAAAAATGATAATAACTTCTTATTTACAGTGATAAATGTGTTCGATAACGGTTTACTGACTGCTAAATAAGTTGAATATTCAACCTACGTACATTTCCTGACGTACTAAAAGAAACAAATTACTACTAGTTTGGATAAAGTTAAATAATTCCAGCGTTTTTTTTCACAGACAACAGGATACCATGTCGTAACAAAAATAACCCGAAACTTAAAAACGTTTTTTTTTAATATTTAAATCAAACTACTTAAATTCGAAATATTTTTTAAACCTTCCATTTCTGTTGAGATTTTGTAGAATGTGGTCGTATATATTTTTCTTGGCTTTCCTAAGCCTAGCCTTTGCCGCATGGCAGGATGACCGAATGAGGAATTGTTGTAATAGCAATAGGGTCAACATACGGTCGGACTGTCGTTGGCTGTGTCGTTATTACAACAGCAAATCTGATGTGAGTATTCGTATTGTACTGTACAGGTGTTGCAAATAAGGCTTATGCGAATTGGAGCTGTGGTGTAACGGTTAGCATTCTCGACGTGCGCGTTCACTGACGGGCGCCTAAATTTTATTATTTTTGTAGATGTTCTTTCTTGTTGAAACACCCTCTTGCATTCAAATCAAGTATTGTAGTAATAGGACTTATCGAAAGCTTAGTGGACTAAATTTAAGCTTATTGGATCCATAACACAAAAAATTTATTTATATCGTAAGTTTTTCTAATTGTTTCTAAGTACTCTTCAACAATCTTCAAGTACTGTTACTTAAGTTTACGAAATCTAAGCTGCAAGGCCCCAGATTAACTGCCTTATTACATATAACGCTTAAACATTTCTTACAGTCAATACTAAATTGAAAATCAATGAACAGTCCAGATTGTTTGATGCTTAGTTTGATGTTTGATGAACGTAGGGGGCATTCGACCCCCTACAAACGTAGTTACCAGGTCCATCGTGTTCGCCTTCAATAAAACACATTCAGCCTGTGGTTTTTTAACATTTTGCAATACTTTAGTTAAATAGTTAATTAATTAATTAATTTCAGGTCCTATGCAACTTGGAACGCTGTGGATCTCAGATGCAAAAGTTTGTCTACTGTGCTTCTGATGTATCGGACAATAAGCGTTGCTGCCAAAACTCCAACATGCCCTCACAATGCGTTCGATTTTGCAACCCATGGACTACACCCAATGTCAACGAAATGACCCAAAAGAAATACTTGACTTGTTTGAACTATTTGAATACCATCGCTAACTGCCATCGAAACAACTTGAACACCGAAAGGGCTTATTGGTATAATGATCGTCAGTATTTTGATAATACTCAGATGAACTTTTGGGCTCAAACCCGGGCTCGTGTTGCAATGGCTCATGCATGTAACGGCCGATAGATGATTGATAAAACGGTTGCTTTTCTCAAGCGAAACTAACAAATGGCGACAAGAGTTTATCCAATGTAATAAGACAAAACTTTTCCACTCAAACTGACTAGATTTCTAGAACTTAATCAGGCATGAAAACTTTTAACAGTGAAGTTTCTTAAAAGATTGAGACAGCAATCGCAGATATGTAATAACGGTTACTAAGCCTGGTAATTTACCTTTTGGTAATCCTGAGCTAAATTAATCGAGTTAATCTATTCCATTTAATCTAATTTGAGTGAGCCGATTTAGAAGTCACAAAAAGGAGGCGAACTAAGAAATTGACTTAATATAACTTCACCAAATTATTTGTTAAACAATGTAAAGTTTGCTGAATTATCTCAGAATCTTTCATGTAAAATTTACAAGCCTAAAATTTAGTGAATAGTGACCCCTTGTCAAACATGTTTATATGCACTGTTATTTTGCTCCAAGAGCACACGTAAACTGTATATATCATACCTGTCTTGAAAAAACAGTGCAATAACTAAAGTCAATAACTAAGTGCACGCTGTAGATTCACAGCGTGCATCTAAGTTATAACTTATGACTTATTGCACTGTATATTTCAAGACAATCATATTATAAGAACGTTATAATACTTTGTAGGGTGCACTCAGCAACTATTCGCACTGGCACGTGAAGGCCGCGTGCATAAACTCGTGCGCTGCGCGCACTCGTTCATGCACTTGGAGCTTCACGTAACAGTGCGTATAAATCGCTGAGTGCACTCTACATCATGCTATAACTTACACGTATTTCACTCTCTTTTTTATTGGTGTAGTTTTTGCTCTGTTATAATGCAGACCATAGTGGTCTTTAATCGAAGTGTGCCATAATTTTAATAAAAGCACCTTTTATTTTATTTGAGTTTCATGTATTAGGTTACAAGGATCATGGAAAGCAAGCTCTTATGTCAATTTTACAAAAAATGTAAAACGCGGCCATTATTTATCGATAAAATCATTTTCAAATCGCTATTTCCGCAAACATTTACTGCTGAGTTGCTCCAAAGTCTCAGATACGAGATCAGTAATACTGATTTATTTTACTACTACACGACTAACATATTTAAGACCAAACGTGTGCGTGGAGAGAAATCAGGTGGGGATCGCTTCCCCCAACCCGTCCCCGCTTCCCCTCACGCTTTTAATATTATTAACACAAAGGACAACTGAAGTCAACGCCATTGTCAGTTTCGTATCCAGCGTCCTGAAGCTCCTTCTTGGCATCTGAAATCGCCTTTTTGTCGCTCTCAGTCGGACCACCAAGAAGTCCATAAATGTGTTCGATATCTGCCTTCTGTTTTTCCACTTGCGTTTTATAAAGAGCGCGTTTCCGATCGGCAATTTTCTGTATTTTTTGCTGTGCGATTCTAGTTCCATTGAACAGTTGCTTTAGCACGACCTTTTGCTCAGCTGGATCTTCGATTGCTTGGAGTCTTGAGATACCCGCCAGGCGATCCATAATGCATTCGTTGGAAACGTTGACGTAGGTATCGGATAAGGTGTACAAGAACTTCGACACTGTTGCTATACGCACTGCTTCTTCGCCTAAAACAAAAAAGAATGTTTCAAAATGACTTGAGCTTGGAGCCTTTTCATAAATTACATTAACTGGATTAAATTAACTCGATGATTAACTTCAGAACTCAAATAAAATTTTGCAAACCAATGCAAACGATACAGTTTATTCTTTCGTCCGTTTAAAGTCTATCAAATCTTAAATACGAGTAGCTTTTTAGTGATATATTATATATATATATATATATAATAGTCAATATAATAATATATATATATAGTCAAAGGGAATATATTTAACTGCGGCTGATACTTGTCCTTAAGGGCACAAGAACAAAGACGAACTTTGGTCAGCTGATATGAACAATTGACAATTGTTGATAGTGTGTTGTGACACACTATCAACACACTATTTACTATGGGCACTATTGACAAACTTTTTTGCATACGATCAGCAAGTGACACCAAATTTATTCATGCGAAAAGCTGGCTTTATATTTGGCCAAGCAGTTTTCTAAAAATCGCTCAAGGACAAAACTATGTAATATTGACAAGGACAAGGACAAGGATGAACCGGGCCTTACCCAGAACGTCTCTGACAGGCTGCAGTGCATCTTGGCCCAGAGTAGAAACGACTTTGCCAGCTTCTTCGGAATACTGGAAAAAGTCGTCCACAGTGTTTTTCATGGTGACCTCGGCCACACTGGAAATTATTTCGAAAAAACGAACCAACTGGCTCCATTGTTCTTTAAGCTTAGAAACGGCCTCAATACCTGAAATAATTGGTAACGATTATACTTTATATGTACATATGAAAGGTGGGGGGTCGCCCCCCCATACGCTTTTCAGAAAAGACCAGGACAGGAATCGAACCTGTGCCTTCTGCTACACTCCGAAATATGGCAGACGTGTAATGGCAGACGCGCACGCTGACCACTACACTATCCCGGCCTACGACTAACTTTTCTAACAGCCTTTATCAACCCCAGCAGAACTTCTAACTACACTACTATGCGGCTGTCGTTGCAATTTGCAAGACCCGCCTACTACGCTGACCGCTGCTACGTTACATCTTGCTACGTTACATCTTCTTCCCGCTTAATCCAACTGCGTCCTCGCAGTTGCTCAGGTACGCTCGCTTCACAAGAATTCCTGGGTTTTCTAAGGATCACCCGTAACCTCACTCAAACAACTAAACCTGGGTTTTCTCAGGATAACCCGAAACCTTACTCAAATGAACTCATGGGTTTTCTAAGGATTACCCGCAACCTAACAACCAAATCACAACTCAGCGGCGTACCTGTAGAGGGGTTGAAACCCCCAATCCAATCCCCAATCCGCGTATATCCCAGGTCCGACCCTACTCGCAGCGCCAGATGAAAGGTGGGGGGTCGCCCCTCCATACGCTTTTCAGAAAAGACCAGGACAGGAATCGAACCTGTGCCTTCTGCTACACTCCGAAATATGGCAGACGTGTAATGGCAGACGCGCACGCTGACCACTACACTATCCCGGCCTACGACTAACTTTTCTAACAGCCTTTATCAACCCCAGCAGAACTTCTAACTACACTACTATGCGGCTGTCGTTGCAATTTGCAAGACCCGCCTACTACGCTGACCGCTGCTACGTTACATCTTGCTACGTTACACATACTAATGATATCTTACTTTACAAATTAAGAAATAAATAAAAATATGAGAGCCGATTTTATCCTTCAACTTGTTTAAACTTGCTGCAACTTTAATGTGCTGTAAATGGGCTGTGGGGCCTGCGAAACTTGGGCGTTATGGTGTAGTAGTGGTGTTGACAGGAGCGGCCTGCGTTCAATTCCTGGTGCTTTTATTACTTTTTTCCCGAACTGGAACATCCAGTTTGTGTGTGAATTGTAAAACTTGAACACTTTAAAGAAAAACTCAACTGTTGTAAATCTTCTTGTCAAAACTATTCTTGAAGCATTACTAAACATTAGGAAAAACTTAATGATGACCACTCAAGTTTTACCTTGTTGAATAACTTTACGGATTTCTTCAAAATTAGCCTGGCTGATGTCATAGTTTGACAATCGTAGCAGCAGGTCGGTCATTTCTTGATTTACGGCAACCACTTGGTGGAAATAGTTGTCGTATCGTGCGGTTGTCTCCTCCAGAGCGTGGGCTCTCACAGCTGCCTTGTATCTTTCGCCCGAAAATGCCCCACCCCCCGATCCGGAGGATCCCCCCATTTGCCTAGACGATGGACTGCTGAGGGAAGATCTTACGGCCACCAAAGATTTCGCCCTTTGAATCAGTTCGTCCAGTTTCTGCTTGACCACTTCGATAACCTGAACCGATGCGCCATTGAAACTGTTAACTGCGTTTTCCAGTTCGTTTACGGCTTCGATGGCTAAATCGAGCAATTCTTCGACTTTACCCGACCAGGCGGATGATTTTCCCTTGACCGACTCTTTAGCCGTTTGTAGACCAACCGAAATCGACCGCAGATATTTGTCCATGTCTGCCAGATCTCGACTTAGCGTTTTATTGACGCTGCTCTCTAGGTGGTTCAACCACTCCACCAGTTTACTATCTAGTTTCTGGAAAACGTTGAAAAAGTTTTCAGCGATGTTTAGCACAATTTCATCCTGGATCATTTTTGAAGCATCCTAAAAATAACGTAATGAAGAGCAATTAAAAAACATGATAAATGTGAATTTCTAATTAGCTCCTTGACATTATTTTAAGCTACATAACTAGTAGTTGAGGCTGTTTAGCTGTACCAAGAGGATATCAGTTGAAGTCTTTACAAAATCTAAGTAGTATTTATTATATTTAAGTAGTATTTAATCATTTCAGATAAAAAATAACTTTATGAGGGAACATTGGTTGATCCGTAACTTATACAAACTTCTGAAATATCTATTACGATATGTAAGACTTTATGAGACATATAAGACTAATATGAATCTTCAGAAACTTCCAGCCATGTTTTTAAGATATAACAAAAGTAAGAAAGACTCCAGTCTAAAAACATGCTAACTTACCTAACCAAACCAAACTTTTGAAAAAGCTCAAGTTTTAAAAGTTATTAAACTTTACTAAAACTTACTTTTAGCATTGCTCCACCCCCAGTAGACCCCCCTCCACCGCCACCACCGGCACTGAACCCGTTCACAACCCAGTTTATCAGGTTCATGGGGTTGAACGATCGAACCAGTTCCATGCCAATCGCCTTCCAGCCCGTGGGAATATCGGCCAACGCCTTCTCATAAGCTTTTCTATCCGAATCCAGTTGTTTTGACACTTTTTGGAACTCTTGTTGGGTGAATTTTTGTTTTTTGACCAGCCATTCTTTCTCTTGTTTCGTCATATTTATCTTCACCTTCAGCTCGTAAAGCATCTCGTCTGTTTCGCCTTTGGTCGATGAGATAGCTTCGTCGATTTCACCCAAAAGCAAGATGACCGACACAAATTTTTCATCCGTTTCTCGGGCTAACTCTACGCATTCTTTGGCCGCTTTAGCAATGGCATTCAACGGGATATTCATGAACTGCTTAACCACAGCGGGGTTACCAGTCGCAAGAAACCGCAACGTGACCTTGACGTTATTCGGAATGGACATCATATGCAATCGAATTCGGTCCATATTGCGATGCGCTTGGTGAAAGGCTTGCCAGCCTTCATTGCTAAGCTGGATCATGGTTGGCTGAAATCGCTTATGGTGGATATACTTGTATGGTTTGCTAGAATCGTCAGCGAATTCGAAATCTTTCTGGTTTCCCAAAACTATCAGTTGACCGATCAAGGCTACAGCCAAGGGGCCCGGCATTAGATACTCTTCCCAGTGTGAGTCGATATTGAGAGCGAGATATAACTCCATTTCTTGGCCATTGATGTTTCGTTGTTGTGCTTCCGATACGCTGGAAGCTGAAAATGTATATATGTAATATGTATTGTGTTAACACATACTAACTATATTGTGTTATTTTATGTTAATATATACTACATAATATATTGTTTTAACATATTTTTTTAAAAAGTTAGTGTTCAGTTTTCACTGAGTTAAGTCATGACAAAATTGTAATGAATATATTGTACTATGGGTGTCGTCCTACAGTTTTGATGTTATTAAGCAATTACACTGATACCGTTAAAACATATGATTTGATCTATTAGGCAATAAACGTAATTATAGCATTCCACAGAGGAACATGATGTTGGTACTGCAATTGCTAATCAAATATATAAAAGGCATTAAAAAAGTTCATGCGACTACTTTATATTTTGCTACTACGTTTCAGTGATGCGTACATATCGCGACCGAATGGTGATTACACTGAAAATCCCACACTATCCGAAGGATTTAAGAAGCTAGTTTTTTTATCGCTAAAGCATTCTTTCAAAATGAGAGGGACAATAAGGATCAATTTATACTTACAGCTGTGACCCGTTCAGCCGGCAAAACGCAAAACGCACCACTACTAGTGCTGAGAGTGTATAATGCGTTACTATTTTGTAATTTTGCCGGTTTAACGGACATAAGGCTGTAAGTATGAATGACACAAATTGCAAAAAATACTGACCGACTTCCAAATCGTTAACCAAGGCTAATGCGGTATCTTCGGCTGCATTGCGACGCACACGAGCCAAGCTGGGCCCAGCCAGGCAGACAATCGCAAGATAACACAAAAGGCTCATTGTTTGGTGCCTAAAATACAAAATACGCTAAAACTTTAACAATAACTTTAGTAATTTAACTTTAATTTTAACTTTAAAAAATAAATTCAATGTTTTAAGTTTAACCGTGACGTACCAGTGGTTAACAAATTGCTTATCGAATTACCATTTTTAATTTACTGTTTATGTCCCAAAACTAAGTTTTTAAGTTATCCCTACGTCTGGGTCACATGAACAACAAATTGCTGACTTTTTGATAAAAAATATGAATGTTTTTGCAGAATCCTCCTGTCATCTTTCGTATTTTATGCGTTTGGCGATTCTGTAGAGCAAATTACAGCATTTTCCATATTTCTTACCTTTTGTTTGTTTGCAGAGCATTTTACAGCCTTCATTGCAACTTTTGAGATTAAGAGCACCTTTTTTCTCAGCATCAAAGATGGGTTTATCGAAAAATAACAAATCAGGGGATACCCCCGTAGACCCTCCTGTGCACTTGTATTAGGTATTAATTAATAACTAAACAAACATTATAAATAGACAAAATAATTTATAATTCAAACTTTTATCATAAAGACGAGACTTACCTCCACGAGCAATTGGTGGCTCGAATTTGTGACAATGATCATATTGGCGACCATTAAATAGCGACGGCTTAGTCAGTCAGCTGCGATGTGTCACACGTTATGTCAATACAACCTATTACGTAAAACGGAAACGCATTTGATAACATTTGATGATAACGTTTGTTTTCATATTTGTTATCATCTAATTCACAGAAAACAAAGCTATAAATTTTTCAAAGTTTGGCTAGACTTTGGGTTTCACAAATAGTTTTCACTTTTTTGACAAAAGTTTTCCGTTGAAGTAGTCCGTTCTGAGTAACCATTTGCAGCAGTTCTTCAGAGAGCTTATATGTCATCGTTAAAATTTAGTCAGAAGGCTGGCTTTTCTAGTAAATACTGATAGCCGTGGGAAATTATCATATGCGTGAAGCTTAAATACGGTAGCTAAGTTATCTACATGGTACATATACAAAACGCTAAAAAATTCTGCAAAAATAAATTCTGGAACATAGCAAAAGATAGCAAAGTTACAAGTCTACTAAATAATTAACATCATGAACAGCAGTAGTTTAACGTATAAATATAAGAATACACTCTACTACATAGTTGATCCACAGGTTGCTTCCAAAAAGCTGCTCCATAAAAAATTAAAGAGCACCTGCGTAAATGAATCGCAGCCCACATTAAGCAAACAAGAATATAGTATTTGAAAATCAAAAATTGATAGTGGATACAATCTACGATATAATTCATACCACATAATGTATTGGTTACGTTCTCACACAAATGACTACTTAACCTGACAGATGCTGCTGCAATAATTGCAGTGGTAACCATTGTGTTTTTGGTTTCGACCAAAACTGAAGAAAATGCATGTGGATGTTCTAAAGTCTGATTTTGGACACCGAGACAAAAAGAAACACGCGACTTCATTACGAGATGCATGAAGCATTTAAGCATTAAAGCATTAAGAGTACTGCTAGCAGTCACAATTATCACCTGTTTTGTCTCAGGCTTCAGGAATATCTGGTCAGACTTTAGTCAAAGGTAAATGTATAAGTCAAAGTGAACTTAGTCATTGATAATCTTGATGGTTATGATCGGTTTGAACCCGTTTAGCAAAAAAAATTTTGAATTCTTTTAAAAAGTAGGCTTATAAACGTGAGAATTTCACCAGGTGGCGCAAAACTCTTATTTTGGTAAACTGCGGTAGTGCGTTCATATTCGGCGCTATATAGTCATCAGTAAGCATTGTTGCAAATAGTTTTTTTTCCATGCTTATACCAAATTATAGGGACTGGATTTATTTTAGTCCGATCTTTTATATGTCTAAATAAGTCAGCGGCTTTTTAGTCCGTTAGCCATGGTCAAGCTCAAACTAAAAAGTAACCCGCTAGTATCAAACCTGTTTAATCAAAATGTTTTGGAATAATAAACAGTTTAGCCGGACTAAAAGTTTAATTTAGATTTAGCCGTTTAACCGATTAGTTTGAGAAGGAAATAGGCCCTACGTAAAATATGATACAGTATATGCATAGTAAATAGTTAATCTCTAGACTTATGTCATACATGTCTCAAAACAACAGTAAAATGACTCAAGTGATGAAGCGTCACAGACTCCAAGGTTTTTTCCTCACATACAGTTCCAAGAAAGTTCAAGTACACGGACCCTGAAGATCTCAGTCCTGCTATTGTATTCTTGTACTGTGTTATTTGCAAATTCAAATCTCAATTTTTAGAATTTTAGATTTCAAGGGTAAATCCTTGTGCATATTTTATACTAGAGTCATCCATGAGTACCTACAGATACTGACCAAAATTACGTGCTACACTGCCACACTCCGCAGTCAAAACGGAGCTGGAGTCACTTGATTCCGCAGTCAAAGTATAGGTATAAGTATGGGTTATGGCACTGGTTAGCGTGGTTTCCAAAATGCGTTTCAATTACTGTTAGCACAACCACCAGTGCTATAAAGGACTTGTAAACAGATTCAGCTCTGGCTGTCGCTTGATTAGACCCCCCCTGCTGTCCACCATTCGTCGCTTCAGCACACTGCCAGCATGAACTTTGTGGTGAGCTGGTAATGTGCTGAAACGAGGGGGGTACCCCCCCTGAAATCAAGATACCACCGTGGCAGTGTGCTGAAACGAGGGGGGGTGCCCCCCCTGAAATCAAGACACCACCGAATTTGCGCTGGCAGTGTGCTGAAACAAAGGGGGGGGTACCCCATCCCTGAAATCAAGACACTTCCAGGATTTGAAGGGGGGTCCCCCCCTGAAATCAAGACACTTCCCGGATTTGAGGGAGGGTCCCCCCCTGAAATCAAGACATGTCTTGATTCGAGGGGGGATACCCCCCCCCCCTGAAATCAAGGCGTAAAAGCGCTATTTCGGCCGGAGCATCGTCCGGGCCGATTAGCTAGGATAGGGAAGAGTGTCATACTCTTCCCCATTATGTACTCTTGCTATTACTATGCGTTGACTCGACTCCGCTTTGACTCCGAAGGCTGCAGCAAGTAATTTTGGTCGCTACTGTAAGACCATCAAACCAGTCACAGTTTGCAACTAAATAGTCTTTGTTTAATAACTTGTTTCTGAATATTTAACTTATTTTTCAGCATATGCGATGAAATCCTTAATCGCTCTAGTCGCTATTTTTCTTGCGTCAATCGTTGTCGCTATCGACTACAACAACGATGCAGCATTCAAATCCAAACTAACAACCGATGTCAGTGTTCCTTACAAAGCCGGAATCGATAACTACAATAGCCTACTGACGAATTTACAAAAACAACTGGCCCGCTATAATCCGAAAGATGAGAATGGGTTTTTGAAGAGCCTAGACCAATCGACCAAACAGGTTAGATTGTACATAAAGCTTGGTATGTACATAGTTATATACTTCAGACATATCTATATCTGCACATTATACTTTATATATTGCTATCTTTCTAATGACCAAATTAGGGATTAGTATTTAGTAATTTGTAAAATATTTGATATATATTCGCACCCATTCGCAAATGCTAGCGAACCGTATATAATTTTGTCCAGGACTGTAGATGCTATTAAACAAAAGTTTGGTCAAAGCATTTCAAAAATTCAAAGTCATGTTTCAACTTCAAGTTATTTATTCATTTGCTTCAAGCACAACAAATATGCATTTTCTTCGAACTGTATAAAATCGGTGCTGTCTATTGCAAATATATAATACATTTTGTTTAAGCCTAGCCAAAACTTTGTGAACAACATGAAACAAGCCTCGAAGAATGCGAATACCATCATCCTGGAAATCGATCAACAAGTGGAATCAGCCGTCAGTCAGATCAGTCAGACGAAAAGTCAAATCGCCTCCACCCAGCAACAAATTCAGCAAAGCAACATCAAAATCCAAGGGCTTCAAAACCAAGTAAACGCCGCTACTCAAGCCGTAAATCAAGCTCAGGCTAATTTGAATACAGCTCAAAACGCGCTGAAAAGTGCCGAAAATCGATTGAATGATGCGAAAAACCATTGCATCGGAAAACGTCGTCGAAAACGCGGTTGGTTTCACAAAACCGTCCATCGTATTGGCAAGGAAATTGAAAGGGAAGGAAAACAGGTTCGACATTTGGTGTGCAAGGGAGTCAATGTGATCACCAATCAGATAAATCATGCCCGAGCTGATCGAAACAACGCTCAGAACGCACTAAACAACGCTGTTGCGCACAAAAATCAAGTACAGGCGCAACTGAATACCGCCAATGCGCAACTAGCGACGCAAAAAACCACCTCGGCTAACCTGCAAGCTGCGTTGCACGGTTTGGAAGCAAAACGATCACAGTTGCAGACAAAAGTGAATAAAATCACAAGTTTGGATCAGAAAATGAAGAAAACTCTGCAGTATATCGATAATATACAAAATCGAGGAGGCAAAACTGAACAAGAGATTCATGACGAAGGTTTTCTGTTCAATGCTGAAAATATTTGCCGGCCTTTGTTTGAGATCGGAACCGAGCTGGCAGGCTTAGTGGATCAGAAAGCGGACACCCACTTTTTGCCTATGATGTCACCAGAGCAAGTAGCGGCTATGAAGCAGAAGCTGGAGCAAATTAAGGCGGCTGTTGGACGTATTCATATCTAAACTTAAAAAGTTTTATGAAATAAATAAATGACGCATTTTGAAGCGTGGTTTTGTTGGAACAGAAGTTTAGTTTGTCGTCGAAAATGTCAAGCCGGCTTGTTCTATGTAGATAGTTGATAAAGATCATATTAACGTTATTCCAAACCAGATACCGAAAATTTAACTAAAGTGGCTCTTGCTTTCTTGCTTTGGGCCTTTTTCTAAAAAAGATACTCCAGTCAGCGCTCTTGGGCGATAAAATATTTCAATAACAGACATAGAAAGAAAAAAGTGTTTAAATATTGAATCGACTTCATGTGACGCCCCTAGATAGCTTCAATTTTTTGTCAATTAGAGTTTTTGATCATAGCTTGCATTAGCAAGAATCTCTAATTTTTACATTACATTTTTGTAGGACTTAACTACATCTTTTGCACCGATTATAATACAAATTGAGAAATTTTATTGAGTACCAGGAGGACAATTTACAAAATTGAAGTTTTCCAGTAGTTGTCTAGTGGTCGCTCCCTAGGTTGAAGCAGACTTGACTGAATATCGCTGCTACCTATAACAAATCTAAATTAAAAATTAGAATTAAATTAAATCTGAATTAAAATCAAAATTTTAGAATCAAAATTGATTTGCCAACACGGAAAGACAATACTTACAATTCATTCTTTTGAATTAGAGCAATGAAAACAATTGTTGCAGTTATTGAAGTTTGCTCGTGCGATTAGCAGTAGTGGTATGATCTATCGAATAATTCTATGCGATTATGTTTGATAATCATTTTAGTTATTACTTAACTAATTCGTAGCTTGAGCAACAATGCCTTTGGATCACTTGAAACAACGGCTGGGCGAAAACTTCGGCAGTGCCCAAAAAACAGCACTCGATGCCTCAATGGACGCCCAATTTCAAGTATTTATTTCTTTAAAATAGTTATTTTTGGATATTTTTTAGCTAGAAATGTAGAAGAAATAGCGAGTAAAAAGCAGAACTGGGTTTATGTGGCTAGGATCTAAGTTCAGGTTCAGGTTGCATAATTTTTTAAAAATAGGATTTTTGAGTAAATCCAACCTTCAAAATTCATAAGTTAAGCGACCATCTCCATAGAGTGTTAACCTGCTTGGTGTAACTTAGCTCAAACCTTTAATTGGAGCAAACGTTAGGTAATTTACGTAATTTAGTCAAAAATTCTGAAGGGCTATTCACAAATCTGGAATAACGGGATTTAGATTAACAGAAATAGCTAACTATGAATAATAACTTAACACAGAATGACAGAAAAAAAAAGTTTTTGCGATAAGTGTATCGGTTTTAATTGTTTGCAATGGAAAAAAGTTCCGATAATTCAGTATTGAGTTATTCAAACTAATTCAGTTAATCTACTCTAGTTAATCCAATTCTGCAAGCAGACCCTAAAACAGTCTTTTACTTTTTAGGTTGCCGAAACTACTCGTACGACAGCGGTAGATTTGTTGAAATCAATCGAAATGGTTTTGCAGCCGGATCCGGCAGTCCGGTTAACCGGTCTAACACCCTTTGATAATAACAAACTCGAGACTCTGGGGGCGGCGTTTCAAACGGCCAGTGCCAGAGTGGGAGCCATGTCTACTGTGGGGCGCTCTTATGGGATTCTGGGAGATGCTGAAACAAAAGTAGGAAACCTGGAACGAAGCATGATCAAAAAAGTGGACTATTACGTTCTAGAGTCATTGCGAAACTTCCAAAACGTCGAATACAAAAAGATCGCCGACGGAAAAGCGAAACTTAACGAACGTCGAATTGCGCTTGACGCAGTTAAGAATCAGATCCGAAAACATCCGAATAAAGCTGATGCTTTGGATGCCAAATTGAAAGAGGTGACCATTCAATTTCAAGAAGAATGTAATCGAGTGAAGGAGCTACTTGCGCTAAACCCGCAACATCAGCAGAATATGCTAATGCGCGGTCGAGATTTTGTCAAAGCGCAGATTGAATATTTCACCAGAGCTGCTGAATTGCTCCAAAGCGCACTTACTGACCTGCCAATGACGCCACAACAGCTCTCAGGCTCTGATAAGCGTACTGTAGCTACTAAAACCGCAGTATTATGATTCATTATATTTATTTGTATTTTTTTACATTTGTAATTTTAAAATTTGTAGTATTTATATTTGTAATATTTACATTAGCACTATTAAAATTTGTAGTAGTTACAACTGTTTCTTAACTTGTCATTGTATGACTGTGTATTTGAAACATGTTTGCGTGTTATGCAAATACTTGTAACGCAATTATTAGGTTCGTTTTTTAGTGAATAAGTAAATATGGCTTTAACTTTATTAAATTTACTTTAACTAATTCACACGTTGCAAAACTTACTTTTACTTAAATTCATACAAAAGGCGTAAATTTAGGCGTAAATAAGATTACATAGTTTGGTCAAAGCAACGTTACGTTTTTAGTCCATAATGTAGGCGCCGTCATTAAACTTAATATATTTAAGTTAACATGGTTAGTATTTAAACGCAAAAAAATCCATTCAAACAATATCAATCATTTTTATTCGCATTTGTATTCATTTAATTTAGCAAAATACAGAAAAACAAGGTAATTTTAGTTTAAACACTTTCCAGTCGTTCGTATTGATGATGAATTGTTTTTTCTTTCGACTGTCGTCTATCCACTGATAAGAGCCAATAGGTCTTGGGGTCATTATCCTGAATAGAATAGAAATTTATTTGTCATTTGGTAATAAATCAATGAATTATTCATGTTTTTTAATATGATCATGAAAATGCGGATAGAAGTCAAAATACAGCCTCATCAAACAATAAAATAAAGCCTCAATAAAAATAAATTAATAAATAATACAAGGCATAAAATGAAAAGACTAAGCATTAAATCGCGGTTATGTTCCCTACAAACTCTGTAACGTACTTTTTCTTGTTATCAACTTTCGTCAAAGCCTATATAATATGCATGTGTAAAAGAGTACATTATGCTGCATTTACCTGTGTATAATATACAGTGTGACATGAAGTTCCCATCTTTTGTTCTTAATTTTCCTGTCGGAAAAATTTTTTATACGCCTCCAGTTGACCAAATTTGTTCAAAAATTGAAAAAACCTAAATTTTTTTAATTTACCCAGATTATTTAAATGACCAAATTTTCATTTAGTTATGTAAGCCAATTTGCCAGTAAGTGCTGACGCCCTCAGACACCGCAATGAAAGTGAACAAAAAAGTAGACAAGGTGCGACTCCCCTATTTCAAAATCCTGGCTACGCCCTGTGTACCATGTATATACGCTATGGTCATAGAGTGGTTGGTCAAAGTGGGTCGCGGGTCGGGTTTTACGGCGCGGGTTGGGTCGCGGGTTAACCACGAGTGTCGAGCCGCGGGTTGGGCTGGGTCGCGGGTCAAAAATTCTGACCCGCGTCCACCCCTGCTTTAAGGTTTAAGATTAGATGAAAATAACTATTACAAACTGATAATAATAATAAAAAATACTGAAGTACACCTAAGTATCATTTCAGTTTGACACTTAGTGGAATCAATACCTACTTTTTAGAATATGTAGATAAGTCTAGTCAGATTAACTCGTTAATGGAATAAGCTCTAGGATTTAGTGTAAAGAAATTATTTGTTCTCACCACATCATCACGGCAATTGAATGTGAATTCGGGGAAATATTTCAAGTAATTTATGAAACTCTGGGAAGCTTGTATTTTCATCGGCATCGAAGTAGATTCCATCTTGCATGCCATACCGACTGAAACAACACAATATGTTGCTTTGCTAGTGACAATTGACGCTTCATTAGTAGTAACGAATTTTATAAATGGATAATGCATGAACCTACAGTTGTGATAGCAACGGTACAATTTAGATGGTATTTATTTAACTTCATTTTACTTCTCTGGTCCGACATATTAGGTGGAATGCATAAAGGCAGTCTCCGGAGACTCAGTCCAGACTATGTCTAAGCCCTTAGACTAACACTTTCAAGACTAACGTGTCAGAACACCCTTTGGAATTCGTATGTAATACGTGTAGAATTTTTCGTTACGATGTTCTAAAAATACTAATCGGTATGCATAAAGAACGTCAGTCTTAGGTTAGTCTTGGTTTTCCATTCAAAATTAAGACATGCTCTTCAGCTAGTCTAAGGCTAGTCTAAGCCTTATTTCAGCACTTATTATACTCTTTTTGAAAAATTAAAGCTTGATAAGTATTGTCAAAGATCATGTGCATGTTCTCAAGGTTTTTTAATCAATTTTAACGAGGTTTTTGTGAAATGAGATAATCACGAAAAATTGCATTTTTAAGCTAACGGTAGCAATAGTTATGGTGTAGGATGTGTTAACCTTCGTCTTTATTACTCAATAATGTACAAAAATTTTTCCAAAAATTTTTGTTGCAAAATCATCATTGCTATACTAATAATTGCATATTTGCAAAGTTTGAAGGTATCGACTTGCACCCAACAGTTTAAAAAAAGTTTATATGACTGTAGAAACTCTAATAAACAATATTTCAGTGTAATTTTCAAGACTCAGCTAAGACTACCTTTCAGAATACCGATTAACGTCAGTCGTGGGAGACTAGGTCTAGACCCAGTCTTGAGTTCGTCTTACATCTTTAGCGTGTGCAAAAATCACCTGATATTTCGTAACGATGGTCTTAGGCTAGTTTTGTTAAACGTAGTCCAGACTGCGTTTAGCTAAGACTGCCTTTAGACTGCCTTTATGCATTCCACTGATTAAGGTGGTATTAATGTTAGTTAGGTAATTAGTCAGTATTTAACTGGTGTTATTATAAACGAAAAATATTGCTGCAGTACAAGGGGGAACGAAGCGGGGCGGAGGGGTGACCTTTCTAGGAGCCATGAACTAGAGTCTATGGTGAGGATGGGTCATACTGCTATGGTGTTGTTGTGGAGAGGCGTGTGTGTGCTAATTGCTAATATAACCGCATGAAATTTTTAGCTCCCTAGTTTCCCCTTAGCTGCAATCAAATGGCAGGTATTGTGTTATTCAGTTGGTGACACATGAAAATGAAGCCGTAATATTGCACACAAAAAATCAAAAGACAGTTGAATCAGAACCAAAACTTCAAAAATTATTCACAAATTCTCCAACTAACCCGCATCACCGAACAAACAGTATCTGGGCATTTTAATCCCCACAACCCCAGCAATGCAGGGTCCGGAGCTAAGCCCGACTCTAATGCGAAGTTGTCGACCCAGGTGTTTCACCGTAAATCCCTCCACTAATCTGATTAAGTCTAGGGCTAACGCGGCAATCTCGCGAGCGTGCTCGTGACCGTTTCGATTTGGCAGTCCACTGGCCACCATGTAAGCATCACCTGAAAATTTTATAGGGTGGGTTAAACTTACTGCCGTATGTCTGTTATATCAAACTCACAGTAAAACATACAACCGCACACGCAACGCGTACTGTTGCGTACATTTCGATAAAAATTAAAATAACTAAATATTTGCCAACACAAACTCAAATTCAACAAAAATGGCACCTCGGCAAGATCATTGTCTTCAATTTAAGCGATTGATTGTGAAATTTGGTTGAGGCGCTGCTGGGTTACGTCATTTCAAAAATTAGAAAAATTTTGCAAAATTTCAACTTTGATGTCGCCATTAAAATTTGCTAAAGTGCTCCCAGTGCTCTCAAACTTTGCAACAATACTTTCCTAATATCTATCTTGGTTGCACTTAAGGAAAAAAATTTGTATCAGCAAAATAAGAAAAATTATAGCAGTTCGAAATATTGAAAGTTACTCAGAGCACCCCGTTAAATCTTTCTCCAATTCGGAAAACAGCATAGAACAAACTCTTATAAGTCTCCGTGCAGCTTGTGTTTACTGTCATTAAAAGTCGTACTACTGTACAACTAAAAGAAGTGACTAAGCCATACTGACCGATAGTTTCTACTTTGTAAACATTATAGTGATCCAATTTGGTATCAAATTTAGTGCACAGGTCTTTGAGAAATTGCACCACCTGTAGAGGCGTAGAGACACTGCAAATGGAAGTGAAACCTGAAAAAAAACAGAAAAGATCTCAACATGTGGTCTTTATTTAAATTATAGAAATGTAGAATTCTGTAATAGCAGCACAGAATATGTAATAGGCGTAGACTATTAAGTAGCTTGCAAAGTTTTAAGCTTGTAGTTTGAAACTAAAAGGTTTAAACTAAACGAAACAAAACAATGTATTGTTCCAGCATAGATATGAAAATGCTCAGCCCAGCAGTAGTGATGTGGATCGGATCGGATCGGTCCGAAATTTTGATGGCGATCCGATCCGGGTGCTTGATTGGCGATCCGATCCGATCCGATCCAGGCCCGGATCGGCGGATCCGATCCGATCCGCCGATCCGATCCGATTCAAAATTGCGTAATTTTGATGAAAGCTAAAAATCTCATTTTTATAGAAATATTATTAAGTATAACTTATCATGAGTATATTGCTTTGGATATTTAATAATTTGTATATAGACGATTAGGTAGATGGCATTTTTGCAATGAGAGTTAGTTAAACAATCCCACGACCAAAATTTTTGACTAATGAAAAAATGGAAATGTCTTGAAAATTTTTAGTCACTACGGCAAGTCATGGATAGCCACGGGTGGGGTTGGATCGGAAAATTTGAGCCGTGGGTCAACCCTTGGGTACCCACTTCAGGCTGCTCGGGTCGCTGGATTTTGTCCAACCGGTAAAATCTGGAAATTTTTACATAGGTAGCAATGTGAAAATGTACAGCTGTACACTGTGCAAATTGCACATTGGTATCAGCTCAAAACGATAGATCAATCAATGGTGGTTAAAAGTTGGTCGTAGGTCGTAGGTCAAAGTTGGTGATTGGATTGTGGGTTACGCACAAGTGTGAAACCGCGGGTTGGGTTGGATTGAGGGTCAAAAAATTTGATCCGCGTCGATTCTTACTGTAACGAACAATGCCCAACTCTTGTGTTAACGAAAACAATGTTGCAAGATTGTTTATTTGTAGGCAAGAATTGAGATCAATTTCTAAACTTTTCACATCACACATTTAGTACGTGTCTTCATGCAACTTCGATGATGAGAAACCTCCCCTCCACTTATGTATGCATCAACTGTACGCTTCCGCTAAAATAAAGCAGTAGTTATACTATTTTAAGCAGTAGTTATACTTGTGCGTATGAATGATTGCTCGAAAAGTTTTTGAAATTACGCAAAATTTTGTCAAATTACGAAATTTGTGGTCAATATTCAAAATTTATACTACCGATCCGGATCGCCGATCCGAAATTTTAAAGCCGATCCGATCTGGCGATCCGATCCGGCAAATTCAGCGATCCGATCCGATCCGATCCGATCCTCGGATCGGTCGATCCAATCCACATCACTACCCAGCAGATTAGTCGGAAACTATTACGGTACTCAGTATTGTAACAATAGCTTAAAATGTCTAACCGACAATATCCGAAAAATAAATGGATATTTCATCAAAGTATTCTGGCAAAACTGGTTTTCCTTCTCGTAAATTTCTGGCGACGCTTCCTGGCAAAAGAGCTTCCAGAATTTGTTCGATGGATTGGTTTACATTCTTCAATTCCACGGAACGCGATTCAACCTAAAAAACAAATAGTATGTATAAGACAATAACTAGTCAGAAGTAAACCACGATTATTTTATTCAATCAACTGCTAAAAACCCATTTTGAAAAAGTACTCAGTAACAAACAAAGTAACAGTAACAAAACAGAATTAGCCGACCGCTATGATGTCACTGATTCAAGGAAAGCGTTGTTGACTGCAGTCATTGCATTTAGTGCAGGCGAAGGCCGTGGAGCGTTGCGAAGGAAAAGGAAAAGGAAAAGGAAAAGGAAAAGGAAAAGGAAAAGGAAAAGGAAAAGGAAAAGGAAAAGGAAAAGGAAAAGGAAAAGGAAAAGGAAAAGGAAAAGGAAAAGGAAAAGGAAAAGGAAAAGGAAAGGAAAAGGAAAGGAAAGGAAAGGAAAAGGAAAAGGAAAGGAAAAGGAAAGGAAAAGGAAAAGGAAAGGAAAGGAAAGGAAAAGGAAAGGAAAAGGAAATGGAAAAGGAAAAGGAAAAGGAAAAGGAAAAGGAAAAGGAAAAGGAAAAGGAAAAGGAAAAGGAAAAGGAAAAGGAGAAGTAAAAGTTAAAGGAAGAGTAAAAGTAAAAGTAAAAGGAAATGGAAAAGGAAAAGGAAAAGGAAAAGGAAATGGAAAGGAAAAGGAAAGGAAAGGAAAAGGAAAGGAAAAGGAAAAGGAAAGGAAAAGGAAAAGGAAAGGAAAGGAAAAGGAAAGGAAAAGGAAAAGGAAAGGAAAAGGAAAGGAAAGGAAAAAGGAAAAGGAAAAGGAAAAGGAAAAGGAAAAGGAAAAGGAAAAGGAAAAGGAAAAGGAAAAGGAAAAGGAAAAGGAAAAGGAAAAGGAAAAGGAAAAGGAGCAGGAAAAGGAAAAGGAAAAGGAAAAGGAAAAGGAAAAGGAAAAGGAAAAGGAAAAGGAAAAGGAAAAGGAAAAGGAAAAGGAAAAGGAAAAGGAAAAGGAAAAGGAAAAGGAAAAGGAAAAGGAAAAGGAAAAGGAAAAGGAAAAGGAAAAGGAGAAAGAAACACAACTAGGCTCAGAGTTAGAGTTAGGCTCCAAACTGATTTAATCGATATTATACCAACCTTTCGTTCGAGCATCTCCATATAGGACTCCATCGATTTCATCAAATGATCTACTATACTGACATCTTTGTCTGCCAGTTCCGTATCGATATCTTTCAGGAGACAATTAAAGGTAGGCCTATCACTAGGTTCAGTGCTAAGGCATTTTTTCACAATTGTCAGTTCTGCATTGCGTAATTTTAGTGGCAGGGGAAGACGTTTTTGCAGATTCGCGATTTGTTTCAAAATTTGAGCTACCTCAATGTCGGAATTATTGCCCAATGCATCTTCGGACTGAAAAATTTCTATGGCTAAAATGCCGAAACTGTAAACATCGTGTTTTTCCCCAAACTTCGCGTTACCGCAAAGTAAGCCAGGGTCCGTACCAACTAAAAGCCTGCGATAATCTGCGTGATTGTCGTCCGTTACCGTGCAAAAATCTTGAAACGCCTCCTGCAATACTTTAACCCAAGACTTTGCATCAATGCCTGTTTCTTGGAGATCAAAAAAATGTTGATGAGCCCAATCAGTTACTTTGGTACTCCAATTTAAGTCGACTACACAGCTCAACGAACTCAATTTTCCGTGGTAAATTTTTTTGGCGTGCAAATAAGCCATACCGGAAATAACGTCACGGGCTATAATTACACGAACGGTATTCTCAATCACAGCGTTGTGTTTTCGCAGTACGTACCAGAGGGACCCTTTCATATCCTGTGCGCCATACACACCATATACGGTGCTATCCTTGCCCGAAATTAAGCCTGTTAACCGCGAAACATTGGTCGAATTCACATGAGCCGAAAAATCTAGGGTACTTTTTCCCATTTTGAAATACTGGTTCGGAACTTTGACCAGAAATTTGCTTTCACAGACGTCAAAAACCACAACGGTTCGGCCTTTGTATGATGCGATACTAGAAAACGAGGATAACATATCGAGTATAGTTTGTCGACTAGAAATTGAGGTTCTAGAGGGCTCTGCATTGGAACCAAGTTGATCCATAGTTATAAGCCAGGTTTTTTTGTAAACGTTTCGGTGAATTTTTAGTTTCGTTGCTGCCGCATATACGCACAAACTGCATATGGTCAATAAAATCACCACAATGCCAATTATAGTGACCATTCGTTTTGGTTTTTCTTGAGCATCTATCTCCAAGGACATTTCAGTCACAATCGAAGCTGAAATCGGTTCAGAATTACAGGTGATAATTTTATCAATGATATAGTTCAAAATTCTAGCGTTCACTTGAGTCAGTGGCGTAAAGCCTTTGATTTTAGCTTCGGCTTGCGCTCTGGGATCCTCTGTGGTCCAATGTAGGAATCGGACCAACTCGGTTTTGGATCGACAAGTGCTTTCATCGACTGCTGTTTTGTTCAATAGGATACTGATTATCAACGTTAATGGGTAGGGAGACACTTTTCGACAATGTTTCACATCAAACTTGGCCGAAAAATGCCGCTCTACCTCTCGAATGAGCGCACACTGCACTGCGGTAAGACTGCTTTCAATTGAGAAAGTGGAGTTTTGCCCGTTGAACAGTTTCGCGATCTGAAGGTCATACTTAATAGCTTCCGCATAAATAGCATAGCCAATCAGATGCTCAATCGATCCGATTAGACCGATCATGCCGATCGATTTTCGTGCGAAATATTTGATCGCTCGGGATTTCCAGTGATTTCTTTCTTCCCCAAAATTATCAACGTTCCATTCATCAATGTGTGCTGACAGCACCGAAGCCATAACCGCAGTTTGACCCGCTGTTCCCAGCATGGCAATCGGCCCAATTTCGGCGTTGGGTAGTGTGGTGTTCGACTGTGAGGCCAAGACGGGGTCATTCCATTTTTCAATGTTTCCGTAGAAAATGTCCGCCACTGTTTTCAGCTGAAGGGTCAGTTGCACTTTCGGAACGTTGTAGATGATGGCCATTGGACTGAAACAAAATCATAAAATTCATTGAACGAATTTCATACAAGTACTTTATAAGGATTCAATTAAGATGGTGCTGCAAAAATCAAGGCTTTGGGGCGTAACTTTTTCGAGTGAAGTCAGAAAGCAAACTTGCCCAAAATGATGTGGGCTTTCATTTGTTATCAGTGTCAAAATATTCGGAAACATGCCAATTTTTGTGATTGTTACTGTTCTGTACATACTGCCAAAAGTGTAAAAAATTTAGCAAAAAAGCAATAAAGTCATCAATTTTTATCGTTAGACACAAACATTAAGTTTTACTTCTGTGAACCGTAAAAGTCTGTTGGCCTGTTCAAGTGCAACAAGCTCAATTTTTGGCTTATGTGGCTTATTTGGCTCCCTGATTTAGTCATTATTCTTCCTTCCTTCATAAATCAAAGGATTAAATCAATTACTAACCCAGCAAAAATCGGTATGACTATCATGTTACTGCTGTTCTCCAATCGATCATAAAGCTGCTCGCTGGTCAGAGCGAAATCGAACACCCCTTGGTTGGCACTACAATTGTTGAACAGCACGCATTTAGCCTCACGCGCTGAGGCTGCCTCGTACTCAAACGTGACGTCACGATACTCTGCCCTCTCGCCATTGTAAAGCAATGACAGTGTCTCAACCAGCGGCGACATAAAGTCGGGGCCGATACCTCGTAGCAGAAGAGAATCGTATGGTGTGGTGATAAGGGGTAGAGACAGCATAATTAAGGTGTAGGATAACATTTTTGAGGCCGCTGGAAATGTACAAAAGTTGCAAAATACTAATGTGCTTGCTAATAAACATATATATTAGTTGCAGGATGATGTGTAAAAATAACGTCCCTGTTATAAAGCTTTTCATAGATTGTTAATAACTCCAGTGGGTTTCATCCGGTAGACTATAAAGCCCGGTTCATGCTTACTCTTGAGGACAGAGAGACAAGAACAGAATCAAAGTCCAAACAATCTTCGTCCCCCAGATATTTAGTTTTTGACTATAAAAATTGTCAAGTTCTAGTCATAATAACATAACTATAAAGAATATTATCTTACTCAAATGCACATAAAGTAATATAGTTACAAATTTTGCTAAAGATATGCAACGTTTTTGTAGGAAACTATGACGTGAATTCTAATTAACACGACTGATTTGATTAACTTATGTGCTTTAAAGCAGAAAATGCTAGAAATAACCTTTTATGTCCCATTTATTATAGTCTATATAGTCAATGCAAAAAACACTAATAATCAGACAAGATTCTTCAGCAAGCTTTAAAAAATAGCAAGCACGTTCTTGAAGCTAACTAGGTATTCTGATTGGACACCCGGAGGAAGCATTAAGCCGTATCAATCAAGAAAATGTGAGTCACTGAAAAATAATTCTTAGTTACATTAATGTTGTAATTGAAAACTAGGGCTTACGAGACTCGGGGACTGTGATGTAGTGATTATTATGTAGTGACTCGGAACTCTTGTCATCGGCGAGAGCTGCCTGGGTTCGATTCCCGGTGACTAACAGTTTCTTTTTCAAACTGGATCTCTTTTTGCTTTCAAAATGAAAAGCCCCGCTTAAATTTTTTAAGCTGTGTAAAATCGAATGCAGTACTTAGACTAAGTGTGACCGTTCCGCGTAAGATTTGAGATTTTTTTATTAAATTAAATTTATTCAAAAACCACTTCCCGTCCAAAATCGCACCTGATGAAGCTCCTCTCTTTCGGACTAGTACATGTAACAACAATATGTACATAACCGCATATTTACTTAATCCTTTTTAATACTAAAGCAATTAAATTAATAAAAAAGAAAATAAAACATGCATGCAAAAAATTATTCAATGGCAGCGATCAATTTTTAGCATTTGTAACAATAATTTAATGCATCGATTTAGTAATATTTTTTTCAGTAATGTAGTTAAAAAATGTCAAAAAACATAGTTAAAAACAAAGATGCACATAGGTGGGGGTAGGGGGGGTATCCACCTCCCCCCTGAGGGGGGTCGGCACCCCCCCTCAGACATCCGGCACCCCCCCTCAACCCCCCACCCCCCCCTCTGATGGCCAAGAAAGTACCCCAAACATGCTTAAAAAAATGACTAATTGACTAATTGCAAAGAAATTTCGCCTGCGGCCAAAAAATTACCCCAAAAATGAGGTGAAAATCGAAAAATTCTGAAAAATTTTCGGCTGTCGCTGAAAAATGGAAAAAACTAGGGACCACCCCCCTTCCGCCAGGGGTCGGGCACCCCCCCTCGCCGATTCCCCCCGTGCATCTCTGGTTAAAAGGTTAAAAATGTCTTCGAAAAGTTTTTTTGACAAAATACATATTAACGATATGAAGCGGTTTCTTACGTTTGTGTTTTCTAATCTCACGTTTGTTCTTTCTTACTTTGTACGAAAAAATGAAATGACAACACAGCAAAAGCAGGTAAAATAAGTAGGGCCAAGAGAACGTCAGAAACATAAACTTCAGTATCCAACTACGAAATCAATAAATATGTTAGCAACAGTTAGTCAAAACGTCAGATCTATAAAAAAACCCTTTTCATTGACTTGACTTGGAATATTTAAATAAGTCAATTATTGAAAACTTAGATGGCCTCGCATTGATGGCAAATTAGCGCGTTAAGCGTAAAAGTCAACACCAAATCTTAAATGTTGAGACAGTAGTGGCTTAGGCGGCTGGAAAAACTATCGAATAATAACAGTTTTAAATAAAACAAGTGGCTACATTTCTGCGACTAGTCGCTCAGTCTTGCTTTAATTCGATTGCTGTTTTCCCAAGAAAAAGTGACATTTTTTCCAGAAAACTCTAGTTTGCCCCGGTCAATAACATGCCACAGCTAGTCACTGTCAGTTTATCAAGTTCACAAAAATATAGCAATAAATAATGATAGAAGATAATTTATATGTAAATTTAGAGATTTAATTAACATTGAAACTGATCAACTATTTTAGACTAATTAGCCGGTTCTAGAGAATTCCGTTGCCGGACTACAAGTAAACAACAAAACAAATTATTTCGCTGAAGATAGCTTATTATCTAGTGTTAAATAACTTGTTTGACTGAAACTTTAGTACTTTTTGGACTAACCTAATCTAAACCAAACTTTAGATTTTAATTTTGGGACCTTTCATAAATTAAATTAAAAACCAAAGTATTTTATATACATTTTATGTTGATTTTTCTCATTCACTTGTTCACATCGTAATTTGACGCTGAAAGGCCTTACACGACATATGTTATCCGTTCTGATTTACATCATATATGTACCTACACTTTAAATTCTGTGACAAAAACTTAAAAGCATTAAGTTAAGTATGTGAATTGAGCATGTGTTGAGTCAGCCGGCTTGCACTCCTAGACATTGCTTGTACAAAAAAACTGTCACATGTCACAGCTCGCACAACGAAACTCAACGATCCTATCAAACACTACATACATACTGTACATATTATGCCATCAAGAAACAACTCAAACCACCAACCAATAAAAGCCTGCATAAAGGTGACCATAGCTCATAAACTTGTAATAAATTCAAAAAAATATCGTAAAAATTCTAATAATAACAATAAAACATTAATTATTGCACGTCAAGTCAGATGATAAGATAGAGGCTGCCAAGGGGAGTTTAATAATTACTACGGAAAAATAACGAAGTTTGCGTTGAAAGACATTCAATTTATTTATTTAAGGGCGTTAACAGACAATTTGTTGTTATCGTGTCAAAAAAAGGAAGGGAGCTGCATACAAGACAGCATCAGAATCGGAATGACCAAGGAGAGATTCGAAACACCCAACTCAATATCCGCAGACCAGCGCCCTAACCTGCTGGGCCGATGATGAGCTGTCGTAAAGCTGTTTAAGTAACGGTTCAATCATATTCTCACTTCGCAACCGAACTCAAAACTTTTCACGTTTTAGGCAAATATAATAGGTAACCACCATAATGAACGGTGCTAACATCCAATAGAAAAAACACACTGAAAAAACACACTGAAATATATATATTTAACTGCATTTTAACGCCTCAATAGTAAAAATATTGTAAATTGTATTTACCGCATGTTCTGTAGTAAAAAATCTTAATAAAAATATCACATGCTGATAACGTGGCTTTCAAAAATTATACGTTGGCTATAAAACGAGACTTCTGTGCTGAAATTAAAACAACAGTCACAAAAACAGCATTGCGCTAAAAAAGTTCAAGCTCACGGAAGTCATGTGACTAATAAAGCTAAAGGGTGACCGGAGACTTCTCGCTGTTGCGGTCTAATTTACGCGGTAACTCATAAAATGATACATTGCTTTCAACATAATTATGTAACTGTTTATGCCTTTGTTTTCCTTTGTTCTTGAGAACTCTTGTACAGTCATCGTTTACATAGTTTGATATGCTATGATGCTGTAACGTCACTCATACTCTTCGGCTCTTGACGTAGTATTTTGAATGGCTCAGGATCTGTACAACACTTCAACGTTAACATAGTGAAACTTGTTCCATTAGCAAATAACCCGAACACATTTTATCCTACTTCTTAGCCAAAGAATAAATCAATAAAGTTAAATTTAATTCTCCAAAGCCCAAAACCAATTTTGAAAACGTTTTATGTTATCTGGGCCGATTTAAACAAAATGTTCGTCGTTGAAAATGTTCATCGTTAAAAATGTTAGTCGTTAAAATTGTTGATCGTTGATCGATAATTAAAGTTGATCGAAACATTTTCAACGACGAACATAACACTATATTATAGTAACTATTATAGTATATTATACATAACACTATACAGCAAATTCGACGGACAAATGTTCGTCGTTGAAAATGTTCGTCGTTGAAAGTCCGTCGTTGAAAATTTTTTGGTTTGGTTTTTTTAGAACGTTTTTATGTTTTAAACGACCAAAGCTCGTCGGCGAAAAAACTGCGAACATTTCAGCGGATGTTCAAATGTTCAAATTCAAATGCAAGGTTTCAAATGTTCGTCGATGAAAAATATTTCAACGACGAACATTTTCAACGACGAACATTTTCAAAGACGAATATTTTATTTTTCAACGACGAACATTTGTTTTTTCAACGACAAACATTTGTCCTATAATTTAGTGTTATGTATGTTTGTCCTTAAAAAGGTTTCAATCAATCCAAAATTTTCAACGACCAACAACTTCAACGACGCATATTTTGTTTCAATAAATCGGGCTCGGGCCCAGGTTTTAGCATGCACTTTGCAGCCTGGTTTTTTATATTACGTGTTGAATGCCAGACGATACCCAGTTCTAAAATAACAAGCAGGATTTTCATGCAAACTTTTAGAGTGAATTTCTACTTTTGACACATACGAACTTTTACAAAGTTTTGTCCTGCCGCCAACAAGTTCCAGAACACATACAATTATTCCCCCACAGTTTTTAACAAACTTCTATGTGAAAGCTAAGTAAAAATTAATGTTAATGCCTGTAATTTTGAACCTTCTGCTACATTAATACAATGTCTCAATAGTCAATACAATATCTCAATTTAAGGTTTCTTTGTAAATTTTTTGATTCTCATCATATTTGCCGCATTTTTGCAGGTTTTTGGCCAATTGCAGAATTGAAAAAGATATATCATATTTTTAGTTCTGAGTGAAAAAGAAATTTTTTTAAGATATCATCATATGCATTATCATATGCAGCAGCTTTCTCAAAGCACTCTGTAAAAAATAACAAATTCTAGTGAAAGGTTTGGTATTATATCTACTACTTTAATCACACAAACAGACTCTAAACAACTGATTCTAAGAAATTGTTGCGCATAAGCAGAAACATAACATGGACGATGGTGTCACTATCAAGTAGGGCTAAAACTATTTCTTTGATAAAATTAGAAATGTTAAGCGTCTGATTCTAACTGCTGAAGTAACTACTAGAACAAACTTTATCTTGAAATTAAACTTAAAAAATTAAAATTAAACCTATTAGGTTACTTGAAAAAATATTAAGGTCAACCATTTTTGGCTTACAAACCAGCTTAATTTTAAAGATTATTTAATCTTAATTTAAATAAAACCTATTTAAGCTAAAATTCAATCGAGCCCAAGAGTAGGATAGTTTAAATAGAAGCTTAGGGCCTTTTCATAAAAAGATTAAAAATATTAAAAATAATCAGCGATATTAAAAATATTAAAAGTGTTTAATCACGTTTTCATAAAATCAAGATTAAAAATTCACGCTGCAATCAAACTATGAATTTTTAATATTTTTAATCTTCATAGCTGAAACTGAATTTTAATGTCGTTTTCATAAAAATTTATTTTTATTTTAATCTTCACTTTTTAATCTTTTTATTTTATTCCGTCTCGCCATGCCAAGACAGCAAGGGCTTTTTGCTGGAAGAAAGACAGCATCTTCATCGGAACCCAATTGGGATTCGAACCACCCGTCTCCGGATTTGCAGACCATTGATCTACCATTTGAGCTACTGGGCATGCTGAGCTTTCGTAAATTCCTTCAAGTACTCTAAGGAGCCTATCTTACTTCACACTTACTTATGCAATGCCGCCTTAGAGAAGGAAGCGGCTAGGTTCACACTGTAACTAAAGTAAACAGACAGGTTCGACAGACAGACAGGTTCTTACAAGACAGCAAGGGGGTTCTTACAAGACAGCAAGGGGGTTCTTACAAGACAGCAAGGGGGTTCTTACAAGACAGCAAGGGGGTTCTTACAAGACAGCAAGGGGGTTCTTACAAGACAGCAAGGGAGTTCTTACAAGACAGCAAGGGGGTTCTTACAAGACAGCTAAGGGGTTCTTACTGGAAGAAAGAAAGCATCTTCATCGAAGGGGGATTCGAACCACCAATCACTGGATTTGCAGACCAGCACTGTACCAGTTGAGCTACTGGGCCAATGCTGAGCTTTCGTAAAACCCTTTAAATACTGTAACGGCCCTATCTTACACTTACTTATGCAATGCCGCTTTAGAGAATGAGGGGCTAGGTTTGCACTTGCAACGTATTAATTATTCTAATTAATTTATCATTATCTGATTAGTTCTCGAACGTCGTACTTTAATTTGTTAAAAATTATAAATACAAAACGGAACGATCAAAAAATTATTAGTGGAAAAAACGTCGTTGTCCCCCCCCCTCCACGGATGGGCACTTTTCGGCAAAAAAGAACTCATCAAAGTAAGTCAAAACATTTCAAAACTTAAATCAAAACATTTCAATTTTTCTATTCAAAGTTAACAAAGCCCTATGCTTACGATTTAACCCGATACTTTAACCGTATTTTGATGCAGAACAATGCACACATGTAATTACAAAACGAAAAGTAATGTAAAGTCCTGCCGCCACTGAGGTGGCGGCAAGAAAAACAGAAAAAGGCGCTGTGAATCGTATTGACATCGAGAATGCTAACCACTACAGTCTGTACCAAGTCTCGTATGCCTTATTTCTTATTTACAACATAGATATTTATAGTTTATGTATTTAAGTTGACAATGTACCCAACTGCAACATTAACATAACGTATATGCTGATGAGTCTTAATTATTTACAAATTTTGTAATTTTCAGCCTGAAAAACCTTAAGGTATGCAAATTTTTCGTGCGTCAGCTAAGTCGAAATATTTCAAATGCATATTAACTTCTAATAATATTTGCTGATATGCATATGCTTAAGGTGGCGCTCTGAATAACCGACTTTGGGCGATAAAATTTTTAACGTAAGTTTTCGTTAATTAACTCAAGAAGAAAAGTTGTTTCAAAGTAAGTTAGCTTTCATTTGATGTAGGATAACGTCAAATTTTTTTCAACTTGAAATTTTAACTTATTTTTCAATGGGAAAAAATCTTTAAATTGATATACCAAAAAATTCTATATGGCTTTTGGTACTTTTTGAAACAGTTATATGTAGCTAATTGCTAGTTGCAACTTTTCAAAAAGTCGTTTGTGTAGGCAAGCTTTCTAAAAAAATTACCAAAATACGTTAAGCAACATTGACAAAAATACACTATTTTTCTAACTAATTTTTCGTTAGCTACTTTTTAGCTTCTGAAACTTTTCTCAACGGATTTTAGTACAGAAAATGAGCTTTATTTTTTGGAAAATTTGTATGTGTAGGCAAACTTCAGGGTTCTGAAATTGGGCTATAGCGTACATTTTTTCAAGATTACTGTCAGCTGCGAGAACCGATTAGCATGAAACTTTGCAGATTGTTAGAGCAGATGTAATATGGAGGCGCCGAACTTCTTGAATTGTAACTATTATGATTGGGCTCAATATGATAGGCTTTTTAAAACGTCACTTTTTACAGAAATTAAAATAACTAAAAATTTATCGCCAGTAACGAAAATTCGACAAAAATAACACCTTGGTAAGATAATTATCTTTAATTTAAGATTGTTAAATTTAGTTGAGGCACCATTGAGCTACGTCATTTCAAAAATTAGTCAATTTTTTCAAAATTTCAAATTTGATGCAGTCATAAAATTTGCTAACAAGTTCCGAGACTGATCAAACCTTACAAAAATGCTTGCCTGGTGTTCATCTTGATTGCACTTAAGCAAAAAAGTTCGTATCAACAAGAAACAAAAAATTATAGCAATTTGTATTATTGGAAGTTACTCAGAGCGCCCCCTTAAGCGAATAAGATTATAAATGGATCTTGATTTAGTACGCTTGAAAATTCTATTAAAACAGCAGCAAATCTTTGGCTTCTAAAAAAGTTAGCTTATATGTAAATAAATTAATTAATGTAATACAAGCATACAATACATTTCTTCACCATTTTTGTAGCTAATTATTATAATATCATTCTTATAATATAATATTATCATAAAGGAAGTTTGAATCATTCGTACGAAAAGTTATATTTATTTCATCAACTTGCAAAAGTATATATTCGAAAATTTTATCATTATATGATAAAAAAGTGGTCAATTTAAAAAATACGCGGTGTTTGAAGTACTCTTTATGAATGCAATGCGTTCGTGGACCTATTGCTTTACTTAAGAAATCTAGCATATGTAGGTAGCAATTGTAAGTTCAAAATCAGGTGATTCGTTACAAATTCAGTATATAAATTCATTACGATCACTTGATTTCGCACTTACATTGTTACAATTGTAGGATTTGTAAAGTTGAGCAACAGGCCCATTGTCGCAATGGAATAAGTGTTTTATGCTAAATCTAGCACTTTGGAGTTTACCTTTAGATTTGAGTTTTTTGTTGAATTTTAAAGTTGAATTTGACCTTTCATTGTTCTGAATTTTTATTTATAAACTATAAAACTAACAATAGCAATATACAGCCACAACAGCCAACACTATCTTGATTTGATATTTTTTCGCTTTTTTTGTTTTTGTTTCAGTTTTTCCTTAGTTTTGATTCAGTTCTGTTTTTATTTCATTTTCGTTTTCCTTTCTTCTTTTAGTTTTTCCCTGATTTTTAGGATTCAATAAATGGCAGTGATAAGCAGAAACGCAAGGGAGCAATTGGAGATGAGGGTGGTCCCTGGTTTGTTTTTTTCGGTAACTGCAGTTTTTCTATTTTCAGCTCATTTTTTGAAAACTATTTTGGCCGCAATCTGAAATTTTTCTACGCAGAGTTGCAATTATGTCACGCTAAAATTGTCAAACATTCAATGACACTAGGATTCCACAGACAGACAAGTAAAGTGACAACTAAAACGGAGCATCATAAATTTGGACAATGTCTCATTTAGTCTTGGCCTACGATTTTCAATTTCATTTAATAACTATTGAGTTGAGTCTTCTGAATAATCTTGATTATGCACTGCGTTCATTAGTTTTATAGGTTGTTTTCATACATGTTATTGACCCTTGTCGTTGATCATTAGCAATATTTAATTGCTTAACTACCAAAATTTCATGAAACTATTTGGTTGAAGGAAATATTTTAAAAAGGCAAAAAGCAAATGTAAAGTATGTAACTCAAATTTGGCGGGTTCAAAAAATGGCTAATTTGCACATATTGCCATCGATTGTGGATTTTTTGCCTTGTTGCCAATTTTGTAAACGATAACTAGCGTGTACACACGGATAATAGCAGTAACCGTTTATTAGCGTGTACTCGCGGTGCCGGTTAGTAAGCCTTCGAAAATAACCGTGTACACGGATCATGATTTTGTAACCGTGCCCAGCCCCTACAGTGAATGCAAAATTTCAAATACTACATAAAATCTCTTTTTTGCAACCTAGATATGAACCCTTCCCTCCCTCTCCTGGGACCGAATTTGTAAAGGGGGTGTGCCCAAAAGCCCCAACAACATGCATGTATGTTTAAAATGGAATGATTGTAGGCGAAAGCCTCCAGAAACATATTTATAAATTTCATAATTATTAAGCCAAATTTGTTAAAATGTTGAATGTGTCCGAAATTTTTTCGCATTTTCGAACGTTTTTGCAAGCAAAATAAACCAAAATCCTGCTATTACCAGGTGGTGTACTTAAATTTGCGTATGGTAGGTATTCAGTATTTAAAGCATCCAATGTAGACACACGCAAGACTATTTTCGTGAATAGCAGTCTAACGAGCGTTTTCGAAGATTTGGTCTGGACCTAGTCTTGATTTAGTCTTGCCATGTTTACTAGAAAACATCACCTGATATTTTCGTAACGATGGTTTTAGCTCAGTCTTGCAAAACAAACCTAAGAGCTAAGACGTAGACCTAAGACTGACTTAAAACACCTTTTGTGAATACCACCTAATGTATATATTTTTAAGAAATTGACAAGTGACAGAAAGAAAACGTTTTCAAGTTATTTTACCAAATGCTACATTTAATAATTTACTAATGTAACGTGACACAGAACAATATGTAATTTTGGAATAATTATTTAGATAAATCCGAAAATTTGACCCATGAATCTTCCCTATGTTTTTTAAAATTCAAAAATTGACATTTTCAGTCTAATCCGTCTGTTCCACTAGATGTGTTTTTTTTCATTCTGTCCTAAATAACCACTTCCATTCAACCAAAGATGGGGCAGGTGTTTTTCCAAGGCTGGTCGGTCAGGAAGACGTGTAGAGTCGACTGCGGCAGATTGTTGGCGTGACGCGGATGGGTGTAGAAGCAGTCCGGAACGTGCATGCAGCAGCCCTGAAATATTGTAAATGTGAATTGCACTTGTGAGCTGTTGTGCAGTGGTTAGCATTCTTGATGTCGACGCGAGCGGCCCGGGTGCGTATTTACAAAATCTACCACGTAAATACACTATGCCAAAGTCTACCCGATTTTTGCACCACCGTTTACAAATCTACCACGTAAATGCACTATCCTTCTGGCTGCCAAAATCTACCCGATTTTTGCACCACGTATGACAAAATCTACCATATTTAGGCACTATGCGTGTTGCATAGTACGTACGAATTACTGAGTTTCAAATTTGATTCAAATTCTCATTTTTCGAAGGCTCGATGACAATACCGAATTATGCAAGATCTTTTTTATATTTTCACTTTCGCCTTCACATTCTAACAACACAAACATAATTTGATAAACAATAATTGAACTCTGAACCGTAAAAAAGCTTGAGAGAAAGTTATATACACCGTATTAAGATGGCTTAAGTAACTGAGTAACTGTAACTTACATAGTTTTTGCCATTTTTTAGAATGTTTTAGAATGTTTTACCCATTCCTTGAACACTGGACGGTACCATATTTGTTTAGCTGAGGAATATGCAACTAAAAGTTAGGGGTGTTGATTAGATTAGCATAGGGTAGGGTTGCCTAAGCTTGGTGGGGTTACCCAGATAAAACTTAAAGATTCTCCAATTGTAAATTTTCACATGTTACTCATTCATGCCACCTCCATTCTGCTGAGAAGAGTAAGGCTTGCAGGACTAGTTTTGGTTGAATGCAACTCTTTAGGAGCCCTTACTTCGCCACTCTGCAAGAGCTCGTAAACGGTTTGAACCGTTTAAACACGTTAAAACGTTTCAACGGTTTGGAGCTGTTAAGACGCTCATAGTCCCAGAAAATACATTTTTCAACCGTTGAGCTTTTAGTCCATTTAAATCTTGAGCTATTTTTAAGAAAAAACTTACGATATTTTACGATATTACAATCTTTAGTCCGATTTGTCCAAGTTTACATAAAATTTAGACTTGTCCATAAAATAAGTCCAGTACGTTTAATCCGGTAAAGGAATAGGCCCTTAGAAATGGCAAGCACAAAAACTTTTCAATAGGGTCATAAATATGCATTAACTTCTGAACTGTCCATTTATTTATAGCAGCTTATATTCATTATTGACTTGCAAAAGAGTTGGAAGTTTTTGCAATTAAACATGCGAATGGAGTATTGTCATTAAAACTTGTCGAGCATTTGAAGCTACTAGGATAATAAACAGACAATAGGGGTCCAATTAAGGGCTGACGATCATGCGACAGTCGAGCAATCATACATTGGCTATTTTGGAAGTTTATAAAAATTTTGTCGAGCAAATGAAAGTCGAGCAATTGAAAGTCGAGCGAATGAATGCTCACCACTTGGACAGGTCAAGCACAGACCACATGGAGCCAATCAAACTGAAACCTGGCATAGCATTAGGCCACATGTGTGCTAAAAATCGATTGATCACATTTTTTTTATGTTTTTTTCAAATCTAAAATCGAGGGCAAAACGTTAAAAACGGCCGTTTTTTGTGCCCACCAAATTTGAGTTACTTTACATTTGGCGTCACACGCCATTGGCAAAAACTTTAAAAAATGGATCATGGAGCTTGAGATGTATCAGGCTACCGAATCATGTAAAAGCTAAACATCAACTACGTCAGTATATATTAAGTATATATAAAGTCACACGTCAGTATATATGAAGTGACGATATGAAAAATGTTGCATAAACGTTTAAAACTTTTAAAATTTAACATTTAGCGTTAAAATTTACTGTATTGGCATCCAAGCCATCGAAAAAATTTGAATTTGAATCAAATTTGAAACTCAGTAATTCGCACGTACTATGGTAATGTGGTAGATTTTGTAAATACTACACGTAATACTACACGTAATATGGTAGATTTTGTCATACATACGTGGTGCAAAAATCAGGTAGATTTTGGCAGCCAGCAGGATAGTGCATTTACGTTGTAGATTTTGTAAAAGGGGGTGCAAAAATCGGGTAGACTTTGGCATAGTGTATTTACGTGGTAGATTTTGTAAATACGCGGCCCGGGTACGGGCGTTCACAAAGCTTCTTTTACTAACTTCAACTTCTTCCATTCTTACTAAATGTGGGTGTTTTCTAATTTTGTTTGACTGCATTAACGTGGCACAAAGTTTCTTTCTTTGTTTGTTTGTTTTCTTGCTTGTCACGCGTTTTGAAAATAAAATAGGTTCATTAAATCTCATTGACAAAAGCTAATAACTGTATTGCTATTGCAAACTACAAAATTGAAACAGCGGAATGCTTTGGTGTTTTCAGTGCACTCCGAAACTGTAGCTGAAACGTTAGATCCTGGAAACTTGGATACCTACTGAAAGATAATAAAATTTTGCCGATCAATTATTTAAATTTCTGATTTTATTTTGTCATTTTTCTGGCTGTTCTTACAAGAATTTCTATTAGGTACTAAAAATCTCTCTGTTTCATTAGAAAACAACTTTATAGGTAATTCTGAAGGTAATAGTCCGTTCAGTTGTCAAAATTACAGAAAATGAGCCACAAGTTTGACTTTTGTTTTGCAACTATCCCCTTACATTAGCAGCATCAGTGGTGGGATGTTCGTATCGTTTTGAGGTCTGGATGTCTCCATCGATAGCGAAACAGAAGGCATTCAGTTTTCCGTTGGAGTAGAGCACGCAGTAGGGAAAGAAATCGTCACAATCCATATCCTTGCGGATGTTGAACCAATAGTGCTGACCTAAAAAAGAATTTATTACACTAATTTAAAGATTTTTGTTTTTTTGAAAGATGCTGAAGCAAGTTTAAGGACAAGCAGGACAGGACAGGACAAACAAGCAAAACATTTTATTCTTGTGGCAATTTATACAACTAACGGCCGTTTGCACCAACTTTTTGTCAAACTATTCTATTCATAACCATTCTGTTTTGGTGCAAGCCGGGGTAAAATAAATTCCTTCTATCAAAAAATTAGCTGTAGCAAAAAATAGGTTGAACTAACAAAACGTAGCACATTTTACTAGGATTTCATAAGCAAACCTTTTATAGGTAGCTTACATTGATTTAAGGGGGTAGTGTCGTGAAATCAGTCGATTTTGCGCGACTATAAAACTTTTTCAGTAAAAGATAGGTCATTGTTCTTTATATATTCTAAAAATATGTTTCATGGAAAATATTTTTGCCAAGTTTCAGAAAAATTTATGCAGCATACAGTTAGCAGTGAGGTCGCAAAGTCGGAAAAATGACGTTTTAAAATCCTATTCACATTCGATAATTTCGTCACAATTAAAATACTTTTTGTTTAAATTCTTTGCACAAAGTAAAAGCACATATGCTCTAGTTTATGCACACAAAATTTAGTGCAAATTGCTTGAGTGGTTGTGGAGTAATGCCTGTCTGAACTGTGAAACTGTGCGTAACCTGTAAAGTACTCACAGCAATAATGATAAATTGTAAAAAATTTAGACACTTATTTTGAAATCAAAAGAAAAACGAACCTTTATTTTTCATTTTTCTTAATTGTGGTAAAAAATTGTGCGTCAAAACATTACATGTACTTCACAAGCTGGCCAATCTGATATCTGGCTTGATTTTTTGAACTTTTATGTCTCTATTGTGTGATGTCTGGCTCACAAATGGTGATTGGTTACAGCAAGAGTAGTTACAGATATTGGTAGATATTGGTAGTCCAGTGTCAGGCAGTAGTTATTCGACACCATATGGCATTTCACTAGTTTCTCAGTGAACGTATAATTTCAAAGCTAAAACTTCACATTTTGCAGCCTATGAGCAAAACTGCTTTGGCGACACTACCACCTTAAACAGAGAGGTACTCCTGTGCTGCAAACATAAGCCAGCTGAGCTATTCCTTTAATCCGAATAATGAATATTCTGAATAATAATTGTTCCGGGAGAAGTAGCGCTTTAACGGGATTTATCAGAGGGGTACCTCAGTTCCCTAGCACCGTTCCAGCCAATTAATTAGAATGAGGAAGAGTGTCATACTCTTTCCTGTTACCTATTCTTGGTATATATAATTAATGGAACACCCTGCATATACCAATATTAAGTTTATGGTGCGCTATGCTATCCGCTACCAGTGGAATTTCGTCGGCTCATAATCAAAAACCTAAGGCGTCCGAGACGAGGGGAACTTCCTACCTAACTAACTACCTAACTAACTACCCCCATCTGTAAAATTCCTAAGCCTAAGCTACGGTACCGATCAGAGTCACTTGCTACAGACTCCGCAGCCGGAGTCGGAGTCACTTAATACCGGAGTCAAAGTATACAGTTATACGTATACTTGAGTCCGGAATCGAAAGACTCCGACGCCGTCTTGACTCCGAAGTCTGTAGTAAGTAATTTTTGTCGGTACTGTACCCTAGCTAAATTTATCCCACTAATCTCCTTAATCCCTACCCATGACGGGGAAGCATTTTCCGTTGCCCCAGAGTTTGTTCTGTTTGATGTCCTCCTCCTTGTTGGGGATGTGGACCAGGTCTTGTTCGGGGCGAGTGCCATTCTGAAGCCACAGCCCGTTCCCAGTGCCCTCCTCGTTGAACTGGTCTGGCGAGCGACCGGTGCAGATTTGGCCTAGAATAAAAATGATAAATTCAATTTAATTGCCATTTAAAATGCAGTTCAACCAACATTGAGTCATTGTGAAAGCTTAGAGGAAGAAAGTATATATAAATAGGAGCATTAATAGAAATTTAGTCAGTACGAAAAACTAAACCAGTACGAATAAATTAGTAAAAAATTTCAATTGGATATGAAAAGTTGCCTTTGCCTTTTATTTGTCAGAAATGAACTTATTTTGGAGCAGTCATGCGAGGTAGTAGTAACGTTTTCGACAGTTTTCAAGGAGCAACTTACGATTAATTTTCAATCAAGAATAATACTCTTGTATGTACGCATATTAATTTAGAAACCTATAACCTATAATGGGATGAATGCTAGCTAAAATAGCTTGAAACTGCCAATCATTCTGTGCACGTGCTCGACATGGGCAGAAATAAAAAAAGCAACTTTATACCGCCAAAAGTTAAATATGCGAGTGTTTAAAACATTGCACTTTTAAACATGGTACTAGCAGGTCAATTAGTTTGACTATACTAACTCTTTTCATAGCATAAAAACAGTCCTAAGTTATTGTGCAATCTTACTGGGATGGACGAAATAGGCAGTCAGGGTCCACAAATTCCCGTCACGAGCCATCGAATGGTTGGCCACAAATCGAGTCGGCGAGAAGACGTCAGCTTCCGGCTGAAATAAGTGATCCTTCTCTTATTTATAAGTCAATTTTTGTTTATGTATTTATATTTATTTACTTATTTATTTATTTTTGTTTGTTTATATTATCAATTGATAATATAAACAAATATCGATAATAATTTATATTAGCAATTCAAGTTAGTATAAAATTATTGGATTCTATATTTATGACCTTACTGCACAATAGACAACATTTTAGATGCTATGGAAGACCGTTGAAATTAAAGTTTGTAAAACAGCTTTTTTTCCAAAAACACCTCCTAACGTCTGAGTTCCCTTGAAACCCGAACTAGGCCCTTGAAAACCTAACTTTTTTGGAATTATCCAAAACAGTTTGTTTTTGTTTGTTACTTTAACTTTTTGTAGCTCACAGCGGTCTGAATTCCAGCGATGAATCCGTTTTTATCCATCAGCAAAATCACAGCTGGATCGCTGTCCTTCCAATAGCGCATACCACGGAACTTTTGGTCTAAAATATTTAGTCAATGTCACAACCATCAGGGTCGATTCATTCATACATACAACCGTTCAGTCGGCAAAATTACGAAATAATTCACGCCATAAACAGTGTGTAAGATAAAAATGTGCTTGATTAACTCGCTATTTTTCGGGATAAACGGGTATAAGGCTGTAATTAAACGTTCTATATAGCTACAAATCTATAATAAAAAATGGCTTTAAAGCTTTTTATTCAACCGAGCTAAATATTTTTCCACATCAGTCGTACATATAAGCATAGTCGCATTCCTTGACCTATGTGTCGCCAAATGAAAGCTCCTTCAATTATGAACAACTTTTCTTCAATACATTGGCAAATCACCTTTGCTTTGGCACTGATCGTCCTTGAGCACAAATCCGGCAGCCTCGGCATCTGCAACCGTTCGCGGCATCGTGTCGAAAGCATTGTCCCAAAACTTGAGGCCAAAGGTCACTGAAATGAAAAAGTGTAAATAATTAAGTGTTGTAATTTTAATGTAAGAGTTGAGTGTTTTAATTTCAGTTATTGCGAAAGCTGCAGTAATATTGTTAAAACATTAATTTCTTATTTCGAAACTGCTTGTTTTTTTTTGAAAAAACTTAAAATCTAGCCAGCCAGCATTATTTTTGCAAGCAACTGTTGGCAAATGCAGCAACAGCCTTAGTTAAGCTCAGTTCACTGTTGATTAGCAAACCGATGATTCGGGCACAATTTTAAAAAAATTCAAGGTTCAGAGGTTCACATTACCCTATTTTTTACTTTTAGAAAAAATCCTGTAAACAGTCCTATCCTATTCTTAGTATACTACGACCTGCAAACATCACTAACAATCTTCAAGTTCGGATTAAAGAAAAATTCCAGTGCTTTAAGTCCTTAAAAAACTGAGCTGCGACCGTGGGCCACACACAGAAATACAAGAAATAAATTAAAAACAATAGTTTAATTATTACCTCTCAGACCGTCCCATTTTTCGCTGGGACTAAAAAGAAAGGCCTGAGCGCCCGTCAGAGCCAAAGCAAGAATAACCAACTTCATTATCAATCGAAAACTAAAATAAAAATGTTTAAAAAATATTTTTGCAAACATTTTTTGGCATATACTCACAGGAAAAAAACAAGCTTACAACACTAATGTGGACTTTTAAGTCAGTGTTTATTTTCAAGTGCTTTTGTGAAACTATAGTCGTAATTGCACATATTTATGAATTTAGATCAAAAATATAGCTAATATAAAAAATTGTAAAAAAAATTAGTTAGGAGCTTATCTTGTTGAATGAAATAGTTGCTAGAGTGAAAAAATACCTGTCTCCGTAACGACCTAAACTTGGAAAATCCCTTAAGCTGAAGCTTTAAAATACCGGTTACAAACAAATTTGTTTTAAATATACCTAACAGCAGATTCTGAACATTTATTATATACTGCTCAAATAAAGTAACCTACAACTTTTTTAAACTTCGATTATTTATTTTACGTCAAAGTTTAAAATTATTTTAAGTTTATTAATTTTTAATTAAAATTATTCTTTAGCTCAGTTGAAAGGCTAAAATTATATTCAATTGTTGCCAAAGTTAAAGACGTCTCAACTTTTTAGTTATAAAATCGGCAGGAATACACAAAACAAAAGCTACTTAACTTACCTAGCGTCTCAGAACCAATAAAACTGAAGCTACAATCCTACTTTCTTAATTATAAATAGGGTTTTAGATAAATTCAGAAATAATTCTGATAAAATTGATGTGAGAATCTGAATGTCAAAACAATATGGTGTTTTTATAGATTATGTTCTCACCCTTCTTAAGAAGTCCGCTTGCTTTTTCGAACTTCATAATCTAACTTTGTTTAAAGATTACTTTTTTTATAACTCTTACATAATATGTTTAGGGTTAAAGGTCGATATGACCTTCAGCCGGTATAATTAAAAATTATGATTACAACTCTGGATCTTACAATTTAGTTAAAATTAACAACTACAGGTAAACTATTGTTGAAGTTTTTAAATGTTTGTAAAAAAAAACTTGTTTTGATGAGCTAGGTTTCGGTTTGAAGAAAGTGTCCTTGTGCAACATAGAGAACCTCCGGAAAGATTAAAAAAACGGCGGATATTTTAGTGAAGACGATAGATACAAAAAGTAAATATAATTACTAAACTAAATACAGGTAAAACTAAAATTTTACTAGTTTCTAAAATTTAACTTTACCATAGAGACACAAAGGAGGGTCGTATAAAAACTACAAAAAACCATTTTTAGCTGGTCTATTTTGAAAGCCAAAGCCAGACGACATATTTACAACAGTAGTTCAAAAGTCGTCAAACAAAAACGCAACACTAGTAAATCACTGAAACACTGATAACGCCTAATAACTTGACGATTCTATGAATAAATTGGCTTAGATAAATAAACATAATGATTAGTCACTGCATCACGTGATTTGAGAGTATGAGAAAAATCAAGGGTCGAGTTCTATCAGGTAAAGCGTAAGCCTATAAAATAAACTAGAACAAATTGACTGCGAGTAATAAAGAGAAATGCTATTTATTATAGGTTTATTTTTAAAAAATTTATTGATGTTTTTAGAAATAAAATAAACTGACATACAGCTAGCTAACCATACTCAGTTACCGCAACAAAGCCTAAAACAAAGATCTAAAATCTTCACAAACTTGACTATTTCAAAATTTTTAGATTCACTCTAGTGTTTAATTCTTCCAAATCTAAAGTATGTATCATTTACTGGCTTTCCGGCTTTGACCGCCCGGCCGGCCGAATATTCCAGCCAGTCACAAACTTTCAGGCTACTTGTAATGTCAGGTATAAAGTAAATTTTTCACCCGTTTCGTCCTAAAAAATTGAATAAACTTTATCAATTAAAGCAAGGAAATTAATCTTCCCGTTTATTAATACATGTACAATTTTCTGTCATTTTGATGTTTTAACACAATAAAAAACAGCGGAACAAAATAAAAAACAGTGATAAAACACAAAAAATCTTTATATAGATCAAAATGTTTGCTTCAGTTAACGACCGCAGCAATGTTACAGATATTGTAATTGAATTGAGATACAAATATTAACACAGCCTAACCAGAAATAAAACTGATTTTATGACGTGTTGGTTTTATCAGCTGTCTATATTGTTATTATTCTTATATTCCATAACTTTGTATTTAAATCGTTTTGAACATTCGTAACCATCTTCGAGTAAAATGTAGCCAAAAACAACTGAAATTGAACCACGTGAAACTAATTTGCCATAACTTTTGCCAAACATAATGATAATTTAGTTAATAAACTCTGTATGAAAATCTACAACATTGACCAATAAAAACCCCAAAACAAGCGCATCTGAATACTGATTACTGAATAGGTACTGAATACTGAGTAGGCAATAATAGAGTACTGTACAGTTCAATACCAAAATGATTGTCATCAAAAGTTGGACCTACAGTTCTCACATTGTGCTTTATAAACTTTCCCTGATTCAAGTTCTAACGTAATTTGGTACATCATTTCCCCGAAACGACGAAATCATCAACAAGCAGCAATTTTATCCAAAAGTTGTCCGAAACTGTTATCACTTTCGCAAAGTTTGAACCTGTCGCCTTGCAATGTTATTTTCTATGCTACGCGTCATTCGTTGGATTTCGTCGAGTTTAGTTGCCTCGTCGAGTGCATTAGTGTGAGCAATAGTGAGCAAGCATTTTTCAAGCAACTACTAACTAGTTGCGTGCAATTTTCATGCAACTATAACTCAAATGCAGTATTTTGCCCGCTCAAATATGAAGCTCAGTTAAATGGGTTGGGTCGGAAAATTTGTGCCGGGGTCAACGGTTGGGTCGATGGCATACATGGGCGTGGGGGGAGGGTTTTATCCCCCCCCTTCAGAAGACATCGTCACCCCCCCTCCCCAGACAGGTGCTTCACCCCCCCCCCCAGGTTGTTCGACGGCGAAATGCCACGACGGCAAAATCAGTGGCTCACGAAGGTGTAAAATGGTGAATCACAGAGCGAAAGAGTTGTTCCGCAGTTCTGCACCCCCCGGTGGGTGGCTCGCCCCCCACACAAACGTTAGCTGCCCATGTATGGTCCATGGTTGAAGTTTTTCAAGTTCACGTTGTTGTTGTTGTAGTTTGAACTTTCTGCTCGTTCAGCGATTAATTTAATTAAGGCCATGTTTGTAGTAATACGGATGGGTATGTGCCAGATGAAATTTGATTGGTATAGTTAATGAAAGTGAAAGTGGTAGATAAAAGTGGTAGCGTAAAAATTGCTTATGGCAGTCTCGCGGCGATCGATTGCTATATTTTAGTTGCGTAAAAATTGCGTCAAAATTTGCTGCTACCACGAAGCAATTTTTACGCAATGCTAGTTGCTTGAAAATTGCGTACAAAGGCTTCGTCTCAAACGGGCTTTAGTCGTAGTCATAGACGGATCTAGGAGTCAGCGGGGGGGGCTGAAGTCCATCCCATTGAGCCCAAGTGTTATGCTGCAAACCACGGGGCTCTTGGAATTTAGGCCGTGAAGGCGAGGGCCAAGGGACAAAACTGACAGTGCGCCCGAGCCCGGATGGAATGCAGAATAACGTTTGCCGACCGGGGCAAGAAGCAGGACCGACCGCTCAGAAGCTGGCCCTAACTAGGTCCGGGGTCACACACGGAATCACACACAACAGCTGCAAAGCCCTCCAGCTCGCGTCTACAATCAACAAGCCCTACGAAGCCCTAAAAAGGCGGATTGGAGTTCAGAATTTTATTGGAGATTTCAATATTTTATTGAACATGAAAACAGTAACAATTTCAAAAACAGGAGAAAACAAACAAAAACTAGGTCAAAATATCAATCTAACTTA
>JASANF010007853.1:0-83783 GCA_030248245.1 Trissonchulus sp. WLG1_4
TAAAATTTGCTTAAGAATTACGCATCTATGTAAAGTTGTGGAACAGTAAAATTACCATGAGTTGTATAATATGCACATATGTAGACAGTCACTCAATGCAGCTACAAGTACTTGTCCTAACGTGATCAACAACAGAACAACAGTAGATTAGCATAATGTTTCAGGATTGAAATACATTGTAGGTGGGTGTGTTTAATATTCCAACACCAAACTCTCTGTTGCAATAATGTGGATTTAATGTTGGAATAAAATCTGTAAATCTATGAAATGACAAACTGTTTCACATAAGAGACAAGAATGTAGTTCAAATTGCAATTTCGCGGCTTTAAAATCGAGACTAAGAAACTGACATAAGTTTTTCGCCATAGGTTGAATTAGAAAGATAAATAATGAACGCGTTTTAATTGATACGTTAATTTATAATTGCTGACAGGCAAAAACAAACCCTAATCTAAACTGAAATATTTTTTGCACAAAAACGATTTGACCTTTGTTGTTGTCTGAGTGTTATTCAACAAAAGTGTCTCTGATTGTTAACATTTTACGTCTTTCTTGTGAAACTCAGCTCGAAGTGTTGTCATTGTGTTGAAAACTGGCAAAAAACTATGATTCGTTTTTTGGCACTGAGTTTGTTGTTTGTTTCAAATGGTAAGTTTCGGTGGTTTTTGTTTTTTTCTTTGGTAAGTCTCAAGTTATGTCCGCTATTTTAGTGTTTGTGACCGGCCGGAATTTTTGGCCGGCCGGCCGGCGGCCGGTCCGATGGTCGCCGACCGGCTCCGGCCGGCCTGTCCAAATCGGCCGGCCAGCCAGATTCGAACGACTGACAAAGTTAGGCCGGCATCCGGTTTTTTAAGTTATGCCAAAATGATACACTGAATTTGAATGAACTGATTTTGTCCGGCGGAGCCGGTCGGCGGCTTACGCGGCCGCTCACAAACATTACGCGATTTAGGTTGTTTATGGGTTGCAAAGCAGTTTAACAGTAGTACAGTTTTTTAAGACAAATACATATTTATGAAGCGATTTGAATTTCTGATTTCCGGCGAGAGCCGAAAAAATTCTGCACTTTTTCGATTCTGATCTCATTTTTTGGGCACTGTTTTGGCTATAGTTGGCAAATTTTTGCAATTTTATACTAATTTGGCACACTTTTTAGGCAATCAGAAGGGGAGTCGGGTGTTCAAGGGGGTGCCGACCCTCATGAGGGGAAGAGTTGGATACCCCCCTACCCCCTTATGTGCATCTATGAAAAATACAAGATAAAATGTCAAAACAAGATCAAAAACAACCAGAAAAGAACGACCCAAAATTTCGCGTGGGCAATTTGAAATTCACAAAAACAACAATTAGTGAGAACAAAAGGATAAAGTAGAAGTATGAGAAAAGAACGTAAAAAAGACAAAGAAAGCAAGAGCATGAGCCGGTCATTTATATATTTGTCAGTTTTTATGCTTCTGATAAAAGCCAATAATTAGTCCGACGACACGTATTTGTAACAGACGTTACTAAAACCCATTCGATTGATTACTTAGTCATTTGAATCTGTCATATGACAGTAACATGCTTTTGGCTTTTGGGCTAATTAAAGTCACAGTTTCAAGTTAAGCATAACCACTGAAATTGTTTCACCAAACCCAGAAAGCTATGTACTTAACCAACCCAACATACTTCTCTCTGTCAACATACTAGGATAGCATATAGGTATGTAGCTACATAATAGAGCTGCTCTGATTAAACTCTCAAACATTTTTAAACCCTTAATTGAGATTCTGCTAAATTAAAACATTACAAGCTCTTCTGCTGAGTGAGAAGTGGTTAAATTGTGAGGTCTGAGTGTCAATATTCCAGAGGAAATATTAAACGCGGCCATTATCTGTGGATAAAATAATTTTTTAAATCAACCAAACTTATGCACAATGCAGACACATTTTCTGTTCATTTACCTGAAAACCTCTCAAACACCAAAAATTGGCGAATTTTAAACAGGTTTTCAAGTTAAAATTTGAAAACTTACTTTAAAAAACGTTAGGTCTCACCGAGATTCGAACTCGGATAACTGGATTAAGAGTCCAGAGTGCTAACCGTTGCACTATGAGAGCCTGTTGGATAGAATCATAACTTAACTAATGTATAAAACTTCTTTGTGTGCGACAGAGCTGCAGCATCACTTGCGTAATCTAAAATTTGAATAGTGACAACTGAATTGAGCAATTTGATAAAACGTTCAAGATAACATCACATATAGCCGTTTTGCTGATCCAGTTGCTCTGCTGATTAGCTCCATGACAAATGTTTGTTGTTTTATAGATGCTGTGTTATCAGCTACCGGTTGGCTCAGTTGGTTGAGCCATGGATTCCGAATCCAAATGTTAGTGGTTCGATCCCACTCCGGCGCTATCAGTTTTGCTGTTCAATGCGAAAATTGTCTTTCAAGTTAGGTATGCAGAGAGAAGACGGGAGGTACCTGCCTTTCTAGTGTTAATTAACACTAGAAAATTGACCTACCCGAAATAACATAGGAGAAGGAGAATCTGAATATAGTATATACGCGGCCCCCTCGGGGGCCGCGTAAAAATGGTGAGTTAAGGGAAGTAAATATGTAATTCGCAGTAAACAGTGTCTTTGTAAACACGCGCAAATCGTTTTGAAACAAGCTGATGATAACTTAACTTGAATTGATTCCAAATTAATTCTAAAATTGAATTAAACTTACAATTTTAAAATAAGTAATTCTAAAATTGTATATTTCAGATGGCCGTCCAACGCAGTCACAAAAAACGTCCTACAAGTCCTACGAGACGGTAAAAAAAGCACCACTGCTGCATACAAAAATCGGTGCTGTATTTAACCAGAATTTACGACCCAAACGCTATGCGCCAATAAACCTGCCTTTTGGTTATCAGCCTTTGAACTTGCCCGACGGATATAGTCCTTTGCTTCCCGCCTATCCCTTTAACACTAACTTCGGCCAGGGTTTTGAACTGAACAGAGGTCGAAATCGAGAACTCGGGGGTCGGTTGTATTTTCCCATTTTCAAACGACCCCATTTTTACCACCCATTTGAGCTGGGTGGCGAATTGGGATTTGGATTCCAGAATTTTGGACTCGCGAATGGTTTCGATGTTGGTACGACGAACGCTCTGAAAATTCCCGTTAAAGCCATCTACCCTTGCATGATGGGCCTTTGCGGACCGCAGAAGCAGAATTTGGGAAGATAGATAGTTACTTAAACTTACAGTAACTGCATGGCTATTATTTACTTTTTTACCAAAATATTTATGACTTGAATCATATTTTTCCATAACGATGCTTATTTGACCGTTGAATTATCATAATGTATCTAATAATTACACCACCTGTAACATTTCTATAATTTAATTTGTCTACCACGACAATAGCTGATACAGGCTATGTATGATAAAAACTGACGAACTTTTTTTCTACGATGAACGACTGATATGGTTTTTTAATGATGCATAACTGCATAACTGGATTATGTACAATATTTGTATTTTTTAAGTAAAAAACTTAATATGTCCTCTACTTAAATCGAGTAAATTAGAACATGGACTCTGTTTTACTTTATTGCAATCGAAACAGTATCAACCGTCTAAAACCATTTTTCACTATTTTCCACTAGAAAAGCAGTCGCAACTGTCACTACGTTTTCACAGATTTAAGGCGTTCGCTAAATGTTTCTAGTGTTTTGAAAAATGATCACAAACACATTACTTTGTGTTGGTAACCGGTTGCCTAACCATTTCAATACCTAGTTGACATTTCGGTTGGTTAGAAATTGTGAAAGATAAACTTTGAACGAGTTCAATTTAAAAAAGTATCAAAGCAGCTGTCCGAAATTGCGGCTGGTCACAAACAAAACTAAACAACAAGAGCAAGGATCGACCTACCTGCCCTTCTAGTGTTATTTAACACTGGAAAACCGACCTACCCAAAATAACATAGGCCCAAGTGTAGTGTCCTACACTGTTAACTTTGTTGCAAATTTGCCAACTTGGCCAACTTAAATGGCCAACTTGGCCAACTTAAGTTGGCCAAATCAACTTGGCCAACTTGGCCAACTTAAGTTGGCCAACTCACCTTGGCCAACTTGGCCAACTTAAGTTGGCCAACTCAACTTGGCCAACTTGGCCAACTTAAGTTGGCCAACTCAACTTGGCCAACTTGGCCAACTTAAGTTGGCCAACTCAACTTGGCCAACTTGGCCAACTTAAGTTGGCCAAATCAACTTGGCCAACTTGGCCAACTTAAGTTGGCCAAATCAACTTGGCCAACTTGGCCAACTTAAGTTGTCCAACTCCACTTTGCCAACTTGGCCAACTTACGTTGGCCAACTCAACAATGACAACTTGGCCAACTTAAGTTGGCCAACTCAACTTGGCCAACTTGGCCAACTTAAGTTTTTTCAAGTTAGTTAATGAAAATGAAAATTTAAAATGTAAACTTCGAGATTTGAACTTGACTTTATTTCAAATAGTGAAAGTATCGGATGTTCAAGTTGGCCAAGTTGGCCAACTGAAGTTGGCCAAGTTAGCCAAGTTGAACATCCGATACTTTCACTATTTGAAATAAAGTCAAGTTCAAATCTCGAAGTTTACATTTAAAATTTTCAATTTCATCAACTGACTAACTAAGTTGAAAAAACTTAAGTTGGCCAAGTTGGCCAAGTTGAGTTGGCCAACTTAAGTTGGCCAAATTGGCCAAGTTGATTTAGCCAACTTAAGTTGGCCAAGTTGGCCAAGTTGATTTGGCCAACTTAAGTTGGCCAAGTTGGCCAAGTTGAGTTGGCCAACTTAAGTTGGCCAAGTTGGCCAACTGAAGTTGGCCAAGTTAGCCATTGAAGTTGGCCAAGTTGGCCAAGTCAGCTGGCCAACTTGACCATTTTTAATAGCACAAGACCAGGACGGTGTGCCCCCGGATGTGCCCTCAAAATTTTTTTAAAATAAATTTTAATGTCTTTTCAGATTTATTTATTTCTCATTATCCCACATTTAGGCAGAACAGTTAACAATTCTTCGAAACAAAACTAACTAACTACAATATCATCAACTGATTAAGTTGGCCAAATTTGGCCATGTAGGACACTACACTTGGGCCATAACATAGAAACTTGAGATTCTGAAAATAGTATATACGCGGCCCAATCTTTCAATCTCCATTTTTCCTTTTCTTGACATAAGCCACTATGTATTTACTCAGAGTTCATAATTGAGGGGGCCGCGTAAAAAAAACTGACCACAAGTTATCATCTAGATTTTCATCACCAGTAGTTTTTCATCACGTGGACTACTACTAGCTGATCAGTTTTTTCAACTTTTAAAAAAAGTTTCAGCCCACCAAATAAATTACAAGTGATTATAACAATCATGCCACAATGGCGAATATTCGTCTAGCTTTTTACTTTTCTTTTAAAGCTCGACTATTTCTAGCAAGATGTCGATTTTGCCTTGCTATGTTAATCCTTCTGACGGTGTTGGCCCAAATTTGCCTTTTTGGCTACCTGTCCTACACTCTGCACAAGCATTACAAAGTATTGATGGCGCTTACCAAAGTTACAAAATATTACAATACTTCAGTGGTAAATTGTTTTTTACTTCAACTGATATTTGTGTAAAGATCAAACGTTTGGTTTAGCTAGATAACATTAAAAGTACACTCATAACAGTGTTATAATCTTATAGAAGAAGAGTGAAACACACTGCCACTGTCACAGGGAAATTTTTCCCCCGTGAAATTTTCCCCCCCCGAAAAAATATCCCTAGGAAAATTTTTCCCCCCGGAAAAATTTCCCTAGGGATCTTTTTCCCCCCATTATATGGGGGAAAAATTTCCCTGACCAAAGTTTTAATACTATTCATTATTCAACAATTTCTATGTGGTCAGCCAGATACATTGTCAATTTTAATATTAATGTAAGTAATAATGTCGCAAGCATTATAATTCAAATACTTGATAACCGCTCAAAGTCAATGTCAAACTTTCATGCAAGTTGACGTTGTTTTTGCTTTAAAACGTCTTTCAGATTCAACACGTTCCTGCAATCTTTACCCTTATTGTTTTTGCTGTACACTTCCTTGTTTAAAAAACGTCACTTTCACCCTGGTACTGATGAACCTATATATGTATGGTAGAAAATGGCTGAATAGACCTGGACACTGTCCCTTAAAATATAACTGGGTTTCGCTGATGATAAAAAATTGCGATTCATGAGTGTTTTCTACTATATGCAAAAAAATCGTAATTCAAAATTTTTTCATTAGGCCGCGCTTTGATTGTAAGGTAAATAATAGGTAATTGATTCATGTTGTATAAAAAGTACCTATTCACAACTTTTCAACATGTTTCAACTATATTCAATCATTTAGTTGGAAAAAAAGCAAAGTTTGCAGCAAACCTCTGTAAATATCAAGCCTACCTTTTTACGCGGCCCCTAGGGGCCGCGTATATACTATATTCAGATTCTCTGAATTCTCTTTAATTTTGGGTAGGTCGAATTTCCTGTGTTAATTAACACTGGAAGGGCAGGTAGGTCAATCTTGCTAACAAAAAGACGTGAAGATGACGGACAGCAGCTGTAACCACGCAGAAATGCAAAAGTTGCGAACCTTTGGGGTGTCGAACCCCCTAACTTCTGTCTTGTCAACAGATGCTTAGTAAATGCTTAGCGCACTACCACCAGAGCCAACCGGCCTTACTTAACTTTGCAGTTTCTAACGGTGTTACCGGATTAAAGGGTTAATTATAGTCGGACAAAACGGTTTAAAAATTATGCTTAAAAATGCCATTCCAAAACATCCAGATTAAACGGACTTGACTTTTAGTGCACTGCTTTTTAATCGGACTAAACGGACTTAACTAAGCACGCTAATGTTAAGCGTGCATGTTAAATCCGTTTAGTCCAGTGGTAGTTTTGGAATGGGGTCAGACTAAAATTAAGCCACTGGCTTATTTTAACTCGTATAGTCCGTTTAGTCCGTTCTGTCATTCCAAAACCTCGGACTAAAATAAGTCCAGTCCGTTTAATCCTGTAAAGGAATAGGCCCTAAGATCTTTGTTGATTTGATGCCAAAGCTGAACATTATAAGGCTGTTTAATGAATTCTTCTTCGGCTATTTTTGCTTCGTATAAATTTCGAATTTCAATGGAATACAGTTCGACTACAATTACCGACCTAGTACCTATCTGTACCCATACTGTATGAACGCGAACGGGACACTGATATCTTGTGTTTCACTGGTGTACTTTATTATCAAAAGTAATTTTTCAGAATCTCAGTTGGCTCGTTAGTCTAGTGGGATGATGCTCACTTCGGATGTGAGAGGTCAAGGGTTCGGGTTCGTTGCCTGACGAGTCAATTTTTTAAAAATAAACTATTTGCGAAAAAAGTTTTATTTATTATTTTTTCTTCCTAGGAACCCGCAAAAGTCTATCTTTGAACTTTCCAAACGTCCTTAATCATTTTTCAAACTGTTTTTCAAAATGTTAACCTTTAAACATTTTTCATTGAAAATGGATATTATTTAGTAGAAATATTGTCCGGTGGCCAGTTTCCCCGTTATTAAAGAACTGAATTTGTATTGTAAAAATATCATACTTAGGAAGTTTACAGTACGTGGTTTTTGAATTCAAGTGATTTGGGGTGTTTTAACTTCATATCATATCAAGCTTATAGTCTATAGACTTGATTAATTATATAAAGTGAACGCTTAACTTTTTTTAATTCTCCGTATATACGTGTGTGTAACTATTGCTTGCTTGCTTGCTGAAGTCGTGGAAAAAAAATCACTGAAATGATTTATACTCACAACTCTGCAATCACTATGTAACTTTTTTCAAAATTTAATTATGATATTTGCTTGCATGCTTTTTGATATTTTGACACTTGTGATTGTAGTTCACCAGTAAGGCTTTGGAGCAACTCAGCAGTAAATGTCTGCAGAAATTAGGATTGAAAATCACTTATCCACAAATACTGGCTGCGTTTAATATTTCCTCTAGAATATTGGCACTCCCTCACAATGTAACCACTTCTCACTCAGCAGAAGAGCTTGTTATTAAATAAACTGACTAGAGGTCAGTTAAAGTCTGTTGTGCAACAATATCTGTACGAAGAGAACAGGTCATCAGAAAAAGCACCCGAAACGCCAAAATCTAACTATAAAAAAGTGTTAACTTCGTTTTGTTTGCAGATTGCCTTTGTAGGCTTGGTAATAGAAGTATTCTTTTGCCTTGCTGCCATGGGCATTTACACGACGAAGCCTTGGAGAAGCAATACACCTCAAAGATATCTTAGAATGTATTGTTGCGCGGTTTTAGTTGGCCTATTTATGTTCATATGGAACTTTTCGTTAATTTTTGTAACAATCGATTTGACGGCAGAAGTGTCAGATGCCTTGAAAAGTGTGCGTTTTGTATTTTATTTATTTGAAAACATTATACAGTACCTACCAAAATTACTTGCTACTGACATCGGAGTCAAAGCTGAGGCGTAGTTAGTGTTTGTGACCGGCCGTGAAAACCGGCCGGAGCGGCCGAATTTTTGAACAAAACCAATTGATCCAAATCCAGAATGTCATTTTGGCATAACCTAGTCTGCCGGATTATTATGTCGGCCTGATTTTGTCAGTCAGTTGAATCTGGCTGGCCGGCCTGTGTTTTTAACCGGCTAGCCGTCCGATTTTGACCGGCCGGCCGGCTTTTCCAAGCACCGGCTTTTTTCGGCCGGCCGGTGAGAAAATTCCGGCCGGTCACAAACACTAGGCGTAGTCACTTGATTTCGTAGCAATACAAAGCAATTTCAAAGCAATACATAACTATATACATTGATTCCGGAATCAAACGACTCCTACTCAGTTTTGACTCCAGAGTAGGGTTGTTTCAAATAACTGATAACTGATTACTTTTTTTATTTTAGTAATCAGTTAAAGTTAACTGATAACTTAACTGATTACAATTTGCGTAGCAGTTAAACTTTTTACTTTAACTGATTTGGTGACAAAGGCAGTTAACTTAACTGTAACTTAACTGAAGTTATCGCCAAAAACTGATTCAAATCAGTTAACTGAAAATATTTTCAGTTAACACGCTTAACTGAAAATATAATTTCAGTTATGCGCATAACTGAAAATTATTGGGTTGCCGACCACCAGCGAAGCAGCGGTGCAACTCATTGTATTCATATTTCTGTTTTTGTTTTTTGTTTTTTTCCTGTTAGTAAAAGTTTGTTGAGAACATGAATCTGAGGTTATTTCTTACCCAAGACTCCCCTGGACCCCCTAGGACCCCCTCAGGTAACTTCCCCTAGGGGTCAAATTTTCAAAATTGAGATTTTGGTGTTTTTAGGGGTAATTTGAGCCCCTGAATACAAATCCAAGGTTTATTTTTGCCTAGGACCGCCCTGGACCCCCCTACGGCCCCCTCAGGGTACCCCCCTAGGGGGCAATCAGGGGTCAACTTTTCGAAATTGAGATTTTGGTGTTTTAGGGGTAATTTGAACCACTGAACACAAATCCAAGGTTTATTTTTGCCTAGGACGCCCCTGGGCCCCCTAGGACCCACTCAGGGTACGCCCCACCTAAGGGTTCAAATTTTCGAAACTGAAATTTTGGATTTTAGGTGGGTAATTTGGGTCCCTGAACACAAATGTCAGGTTTTTTACAGAAAATATACAATCTTTGCCTATAATGGACGGTCCTCTGCCTAGAATGGAGGGTCCTCTGCTTAGAATAGAGGGTCCTCTGCTTAGAATAGAGAGTCATGTACTCCTGTGCCTAGAATAGAGGGTCCTGGGCCTAGAATAGAGTGTCCTCTGCCTAGAATAGAGGGTCCTCTGCCTCAAATAGAGGGTCCCTTACCGATCGGCAGCCCTTTGTAGCCACTTGACTAGTTTTCAGTTGTTATAGAAAATTTAGTTTTTATGCAAAATAGGCATGTCCCATGTATTAGGAGACGCTCACGAAATTATTTGTGTAGGCTAGAGCACGGTGCAGAGTGTGCTCAGCAATTTAAATGCTTTCACACGTGAAGCGCAAGCGTGAACGAGTGGGCGCAGCACACAAGTTCATGCACGTTTGTTTCACGTGCCAATGAGAATAGTTGCTGAGTGAACAATACAAAGTATACCCCTCATTTCAGGACCCCGTACGTAACTGAGAGGTAGTGGCGTAGCAAAGGGGCCTTTCATAGTGTCTGGGGGTTGCCCTCTCAGTTGAGTACGGGGTGCTGTACAGTTTTGAGGGGGGTACGCTCTCTCATTTCAAGACATTGTAAAAGTTATGGCATATGACATTATGAAAGTTTTCCTTCTCAAAAACGTATAAAAAAGCTATTTTGCGGTCGGCGTTGAGCGCAAGACCCAAGGCATAATAGTGAGAATGTAATACTCCTACTATTATGTTGTCTCGCTAATTTGATACAAGTTAATTTATGGTATATGTAGGGTAAATCGGGGTAATACGGTCACTTGGGGTAATACGGTGACTTTTGAATTTGACCGCCTGAATACTGCGAACCAATCAAGGAAATGGGTTGGTTCTTTGCAAAAAATACCTCAGCTATCGTAGATATGACTGTCGAAATTCTAAACTGAAATGTGAAATATGATCAATTTAAATCTATGACGCGTAAATTTACTTCGATCTCGTGCGTTTGGGCAAAAATCCACGTCGGAAAAAAATGTGAAGTTTGACAGGCTGAATACTCTGCTATAAGTAAACTATTGCTACAGAAATTCAGAAAAGTTTATATCTCAAAAGTTTCTCAATCAATTTCGCTGAAAGTTTGCCAAAATATCCCCAAAGGTATTTGCAAACCTTTTTTAATGTTTTTACAAGCAGACTATGAATAAATAATGAGTTATTAAGCTTTTATCCCTATCTTAATGCTTATCAACGCATCAGCGATTATATACTAAAGTGTGTTACGCAGGGAATCTACGCGCTGATTGGCCAGTCACATGTTGCATAGAATGTCAACATGTAGCCTGAAAACGACCAGCGCATCTGCCTGTGCTAGAACACAGGCAGGCTGGAGAGTGTCTCACTCTTCTTCTATATAGAGTGAGAAGCTATTATGTACTCTTGCTATTATGTACCTACTCTAAAAAGTGCGCAAAAAAGCATAAAAGTAGCCCTTACCTAGTTGGACAGTTCTAACACAAACCACATCAAGCCAATCAGGCTGAAACTTGGCACAGTTGCAGCCCACATGCATGCGCAATATCGTATGATCCGGATTTTTTATATGTATTTTCAATTCTGAAATCGAGGGCGAAATGTGAAAAAATGGCTGTTTTTTGGGCACGCCAAATTTGAGTGATTTTACATTTAGCGTCACTGCTCAGGCCATGGGCAAAAATTTGAAAAAATGGATCATACAGGTTGAGATATGACGTTAGGCTATCGAATCATGTAAAAATAAGCTTCGTCAGTTTTAACAAAAATTTCGAGTAAAGGGACGCTTTGCAACCACAAAAAACTTTTTTTTGCGCCTATGATTTACACGTAAAATTAAAATTTTGGGAACCTCTAATAAAAAATTGGCAAAAGCATTGGTTGCAGTTTGTTACTTTTTTCACTTTTATTTTTTCACTTTTCCAGGTACCTAGCCCCCCCTTAACTTGGCACATGTGTCTTCGAGGTTATTGCGATTTGTATGTAAACTTATGAATTTGTGTACACAGGAATTTTTGGCACAGTACTGTAAAGGTCCAAATCCCCAGGCATGTCTCTCACTTTTTCGAAATTTATTTCTAGAGGGCTTTAATTACAAGAAAATATCTCAAATTTTCGGTGCGTTTTACATTTTGTAAAAAATCCAAATATTTTGGAAAGGACCTTTCTACAGTCGCTTATACTGGAAACAAAACTAAAAGCTAGGTTTTAATGCATGGCATACATTTAGGTCAAATATTGTTCTACTTAATGCTTAAGACCGCTTGTGGTTTGAATTTGGAAACGATGAGCTATGGCTTTCTAAAAATCACCTAAAAACGCAATTACCCCCCCTTGGGGGTAGTGTCGCGAAAGAAGTCGATTTTGCGCGACTATAAAACTTTTTCAGTGAAAAATAGGTCATTGTTCTTTATATATTCTAAATATATGTTTTAAGGCAAATATGTTTGCCAAGTTTCAGCAAAATTGATGCAGCATACAGTTAGCAGTGAAGTCGCAAGTTCGGAAAAATGACGTTTTGAAAACCTATTCACATTCCATGATTTCGTCACAATTAAAAAACTTTTTGATTAGATTCTTTACACAAAGTAAAAGCACATATGCTCTAGTTTATGCACACAAAGTTTAGTGCAAATTACTTGAGTGGTTGTGGAGTAATGCCTGTTTAAACTGTGAAACTGTGCGTAACCTGTAAAGTACTCACAGCAATAATGATAAATTGTAAAAAAATTAAGACACTTATTTTGAAATCGAAAGAAAAACGAACCTTCATTTTTCTTATTTGTGGCAAAAAATTGTGCGTCAAAAAATTATATGTAAAGCAGGCCAATCTGATATCTGGCTTGATTTTTGAACTTTTATGTCTCTATTGTGTGATGTCTGGCTCACAAATGGTGATTGGTTAAAAATATTGGTAGATATTGGTAGTCCAGTGTCTGGCAGTATTTATTTGACACCATATGGCATTTCACTAGTTTCTCAGTGAACGTACAATTTCAAAGCAAAAAAGTTCTCATTTTGCAGCCTATGAGCAAAACTGCTTTGGCGAAACTACCACCTTAAAGCACACCAAAATCTGACTTTGCATATGTCGATTCACGAACATTTACATTTCAGGGTATGATGGAAGGAATGCACGCATACGGCAAAGACAGGGAGACAAAAATGTCAATAGACTATTTACAAATTCGCCTTCAATGCTGCGGCATTTCCGGATTCACTGGAAGGAACAAGAATAAAAGCCTGGAAACCACATTTGACTACGGCTGGCAATCCTACAAGCCGGTCTCGCTTGGCGTAACCTTTGGAATGCACTATCTACGGTAATAAAGCTCGGTTCATACTTGTCCTTAGCCGTGTACTTATCCTTCTGTCCCTAACAGATTCCCGAACAGTAGCCTACCAATTGTAGCAATTTTTTTCGGAAACACAGTTGAGGTCTATAGTCTCGTTCGTATGCGAAAAATTGTGCAAAATGATAGTGATGAACTTTTGTTTGAAATTTGTCCTTGTCCCTGTCCTTATGCCTGCAAGGACAAGTATGAACCGGGCTTAAAATGCAAATGAGTTAAGAAAGACTGAATGACTGAATGAATGACTGCATGACTGAATGACTGAATAAATGAATGATGGTCGACCGAATGAATACTGTGAATGACTTTCAAGAAATTAGTATGTCTTTAACTTAATTCAACTAAATTTCACTCTGGTAACTGAATCCTAATTTAGTTGGGGTGACATATTTTTAGGGGCGCCAAATTTTACGTGCCGTACAGTTGTTGTCGAGAGAATGCCAAGACCTGTGCTTTTCACGCTGTCGTTAGTTCCGTCAATGTGCGAGGTCAAATCAACCAATTCTTGAACAGGGATGGCTGTCCCTACGTTATTTACAAACAGTTCCATGATGTGTTCAAAGTTGCCATGTGCTTGTACATCGCCTTGTGCCTCGGTGAAGTAAGTTTAATCTGTGTTGTTCTCTCTGTGGGCAGCAACAACCAACTATTGCCAACTTGCAGCAATTAACAGCCCCCCCCCCGACAACATGATCATAGCATGTGGCCCCCCTACCATATGTCTGCACTAGCTCATGTGTGGAGTGTGCACCCCCCTCGTCAATAATTTAAAAGCAATTTAAAACAAAGTAGCGGCAAAAGAGTCTCTCGTAAATATCCTTGTCCCCACTACCGTTATTTTAATATTGGTATTTTATTTTTAATAAACTATTAATATAAATAGGTACCCTAAAATATTTTTAACTTAATAGTAATATAAATATTCTTTTCAATTTATTTTTAATTTAATATTAATATAAATATGATTCCTGAATTATTTTTAATTTAATATTAATATAAATAAAGTTTCCGAAATATTTTTAATTTAATATTAATAGAAATAGAATTTTCTCGGACTTTTAATATTAATATTAATAGTATTTTAATATTCCTCATATTGTGAACTTGTTAAAAAACTTTACAATACCGATCAGCACTACTAGAACGGATGTGTTTTCAGTCGCCACATTGTACTAACACGAATTGTATATCGAAATTTAGCAATAATATATACAAACCTAAGTATAAAGATTGATATTTTATTTTTTGACATTTTGGCAACGTCAACAACAAATCTAACTAATCAAAGTGCTTCAACGGGTTTCCAAATGCCGGCCTAGGTGTCTATTCTAGGCAAAAGATTCTCTATCAAAAACAGATGATTTTCTATTGTAGGCAGAAGACCCTATACTGTAAGCACTTTATGAAGGTCCAAGAAAATTCATATTAAAAGTGTATTAAAATTCATTTTACTATTAATATAAATACAGCTTGTCAATTTTTGAACAAGTATATATGCCATATATGTATGTTCAAAGCTGTATCTTAGTCTCGCTAGATTAAAAAGAATATTAAAAGTACAGTGCATTTTAATATTAATATTGGGTTTTTATTTTTTATAAACTATTAATATAAATAGAGCTCCCAAAATCTTTTTAATTTAGTATGAATATTAATAACGTACCTAATTTATTTTTAATTTAATATTAATATAAATATAATTCCCAAATTAATTTTAATTTAATATTTATACAATTATTAATATACAAAGTATTTTAAATAGCGACTTTTAATATTTAATATATATACTATCCTATTAATAATGATAATGGAAGCATCGACTAGCTGTACCCTGAATCTGATCGTACCAGATGTGCTATCTAGACGTTTACCTATCGATTAGCGTGCAGCCTCCAGGTTCTCAAGTTATACGCCACGTAAGACGTAGTTATTTGTTTGTTGCTATAAGCAACGTTTAATACATTAATAATGAAAACCCAATGCATAGTATCGACTTCATCCAACAGTCAATAAGAAGCGCCATTACTTTTTATTTTTGTAACTTACAGTCTGTATGATTTTTAAGGAACGTAAATTGGAGTTATTTTTACTCCGCAAATCCTCCGCGACAGACCACTTTAGTAGTTAGTCAATTTTGAAAATTAACCAGAAAAACTGAAATAACTTTTGCTATGAACGTCGCAAAAACATAAGAATGATATCACTGGATAGACAATTTTTAGCGCTTTCCAATGAAATGTCACATGACTGCGCCACTTTCTGAAAATGGGTCTAAAATCGAAATGAAAAAATATGGCGTCCATTCAACGTTACTTCACAGGGTCATGTGACCCATCATTTGAAAGCTCTATTAATTTGCTGACGAATGAAGCTTAAACTATTTCTGTACCACCAATGTATCAAAAGTTATGCCTTCGAAAACTTTTACTAAGAAGGGCTGACTATACAGATCACACCATATGGGATCAAATCTCCATGGAAATGCATTTGGGCTAAAATTTTGAAATTTTCTGCAAATTTAAAAATGTAAAATAAAATAGACTCGCTTGAATAAGTCTGATCTAGTCGATCTAGTCTAAACTAGACCCACTAGACTTGTATTAATATTAATTATTAAAATAACGGTAGTCCCCACCGCATCCCAACACGGGCAATTCGGTATAAAAAGGCGATAGCCGCAGTGAAAATTAAGAATTGCTTAAATCGCCAAAAATAGCAGCAAGTAGTTATTATCACAATTAAAGTTTCTGACTACGGCAAAACATACACCATAGCGATTACATATGTATACATAAATACTTAATTCGCTGCTAAATCACAGCTATTTTGATTTGAAATTGCCAAAATTGACAATACCTATGTGTCGCCGGGAAATACGTAAAATACCCTGAAGCGAATTAGCTGTAGCTAAATAACAACTAACTAAAGGTCTATATAAAAGTGACAGTTCCCGCCATGTCCCCGCCATGTAAATATTTGAATAAACATTCAGCATGCAGCTGCCTTCATTTGTCTACTGCTCGTCAAAGTTTTCAAAACTTTGTTGCGCAAGCCGAAAAAGTTGGCTTCGCTTCAATTCACTTTCGTTTTCGTTTTCTTTTTCGTTTTTGTTTCGTTTTAGTTCATTTTAGTGTCTACTGAAAAAAAAGCGTAGCTGTAAAAGACGTGCAAAACACACTCCGCACATTGACACTTTAACGCTAGCACTGTGTTAAGATACTAAAATCAAAATTAAAGACCTGTTGGGCTGTAGCCCAACAGGAACAAGCAACAGTTTGCTGCAAAAGAAAAATAGAACAAATTTTACAGTAGTTTGTCATGATTGACAAAAAACCTGTTGCGAGATCATTTTTTAATCCAACTTGAATCAAAACTCTCACCAAACTGCTAAATTTTATTGTCAACATTTAAAAAAAACTGAAGCACCATGTCGCAAAAATATTCAACCCATTTTGCTTGAGTGAAGAGCTGTATTTGATTCAAACCTGAATCAAACGGTATAAAACGGGCTAGCTCAACCCTAAATTTTCCTGCAGAAACAGTTCGTAAACTCCACTTGGTGACTCGTGCGTTTTCGTGGTAACATAATTGAAAAGTTAGCAGAATACAAACTGAATTTTAAAACATCTTTATGAGTAACTATAAGGAGCACTATTTGGCTTTAGTTTTCGCCCAGCACTTTTGCCAAGTCCAATTCCAATTCGTAAAACTCAGTAACAAAGTCTACAAGCAAACATACGCGGCCGGCAATAGCCAGGCAAAATGACTCGCTTTCGCTCACCCACTTGCTTAATTATTTTTATAAGTTTATTAATGCTATGCTATGATGAACATTACAATTTTGTGCAAAATGTGTTTAGTTAAAAACCCTTGCTTCACATACTGGAACAAACTGATCCTTTGCAGGGACTTAGAGATCGGCCGCTAAGCCAAGTGTCGGCCCCGGGCCCGGCATCGGCCCCGGGCCGTTGCAGTCGGCCCGGGGCCGGCCCGGTCGGTCCGGTCGGCCCGGTCAGCTCCAGCCGGCCCGCTGTTTGCCGGAAATCGTCGGTCGGTCCGGTGAGCCCTGGTTGGTTTGATCAGTAATAAAGACTGCTAAAGTCCAATGGACTACTGTAGCACACTAATAATTTACATACAACTGTAACTTTTTGCTTACAAACACAAACTGCCTCTTAAAGTAGCAGTGTTATTCCCCAGCTGTTGGTTTGATAAGATAGCGCGAGCTCTGGGCCCTTACACTCTAGCTGTAAAATGAATCAATGAATAGCAAATGCCGAACGGAAAGCTAAAAAACTGAAACTTGTATCAGTTATATTGTTGGTGGGGTGCACCCCACCAAATAAATCAATAAACTTAAGTCTCAGCTTAGGTGTTTACAAAAAACTTCAACTGCATTGTTGGAGCCCATTTGAGTTAATTTATAAATTGAAACCTGAGATACATAAGTATAGTCCACCCGCCGTTGGTTTTAGCTCCCGCTCACAGCACTTGCTTTTAAATACATTCATATTAAACTGAAGACAAAGCTCGCTAGTTGCCGTGAAGACCAGTTGCTTGTTTGTGACGTCCATTCTGTATGTATAATTTCATTTGATTGGTTAGAGACTGAAGCTCCACCCCGTTGCCCGGTCGGCCCGGGGCCGGCCCGCTGTCACGCGGCCCCGGGCCGGTGGCGGGCCGCGGGCCGCAGTGCAGCCGGGCCGGGGCCGGGTCGTCTGACTGAGCGTCGGCCCGGTCGGCCCGCGGCCCGCCACCGGCCCCGGCCGATTTTTAAGGGTTATACTGTCACTTTTTAGTAAATACCAAAATGCCACTTGCCAATGAAATACATAAAAAACCGGGCTCAAATTTTTGTATTAACTAAAACTAAAAGTTTGCCAACGACACCCATTGAACGTAGTATGCATTCTTGACAGCTAAAAATGAAGCATCAGCAAAAATACGAAGCAGTTGTTAATAGGACTGACAACTTTGCTTGAGCATAGAACTGGATTTGAATCATACCTGAATCAAACGAGTTGAAACCGTAAAACTTGACACTCAGTTATTCTTCGGTAACAGTTCGTAGATTTCACTTGGAAACTTGTGGAGCAATTAGATTTGAACACATGTGAGATGAGCTGGATTTAAATTAAACCCAAATCATATAGGTTAACATCGACAATGAAACGCACACATTCAACTAATAAACAGACACAATTCGCAATCACACCCATGTTTATGTACATTCACACAATCACATTAATCAAAACACGCACAAACGCACACACAACCTTCACCAAGCTGTACGTTGCAACTTCACACAATATCCTACAGAAGCCACGTTATTATACGATCAGACACACACGCACACATCAATGGTTAATTTTATCACACAGCCTTACGTTATGATGTAGGGCCATCATAAGAACCTGTTGCGGTGTGCCGCAACAGGAAAAACGGATGATGGGTTGAACACTGAGCAGCCAATCAGAAAGCAGCTTTAGCAAAGTTTCAGCGAAACTCAGTGGGCAACTTTTTAGGAATTAAAAAACGTTCAGAAGTGTTTTCAATTGATTTGCTATAACTTTGCTGAATTATTCACAAACCTTCAGTGTTTTTTACGGGGCCGCGTATATCTATTTAAATTCTCAACTTCTTAGGTATGTAATTTCGTTCCAGATACATAGGTCAACTTTCCTACGTTAAATTACGTGTGGTATGTAGGTAGGTCGATCTCACTGCGTAAATGCAATTTCGAAACAAACACAGTAAAACTTGCAGAAAACCAAAACAAAGAGCACCGACGTTGAATCAAGCCACCTGCCTTGTAATTTTTTAAAATGAGACGCTCAGTAGATACGAATCGATCTGCCACCTGAGCCACCCGGGCTTAAAAATTAGTGAAACTTCAAGTCTGTTGTTGTTATTATAGAAGCTAATGACTTAACATTTCTCAGCCCGTTAGTGAGACACTATTACGTACTCTTTGTTCAAACACATTATGTATGCTTCAGTTTCTTGCTCTGGCTTTGTCTCGATATCATCAGACGTCCACTCAGGTGTCAGTAGACGTCATGACTCCAGGAGGCAAAGTGCCGGGTTGGTTGCTTTGTTGTGGAAGTCAGATTCCGGACAAGTATAAGCATGTCTACGACGATCAAGACAAAGAAGCCATGGCCGATTTTATGGGAGAAACGAAAATGAAAAAGCGATCATGGTTTTCATTCGGAAAACAGAAAGATGTGAGTTCACTTATGTTTTTTGTGGATAAAAGTCAGTGTTCTAAATTTTAAAAACGTATAAAACTTGATGGAACTTTTGGTCACTAAAAAAATAATAGCAGAATTTAAGAAGAAGAAAAAAAAAGAAGAACGGTGTGGTAAGAAATTCATGCTGAAAAAAGCTGAGGTACGGTGGACTGCCGTCTACTTTCCTCCTCTCACTTTTGGAGATGATAGCATTTTACTACAATGTACAGCTAAGTTGTTACTTAATGACAATTTTCTTGTCGTGTGTTGAAAAATTTCTTTCTTTTTATTTTCTTTCTTTATCAATTTCTTGCATTTTTTCTTTTTCCTTTTTCTTGGTAAAAAACGTCGGATTTTCGAATGATTGATGAAACTAAAATATAAATTTTGTAGGTCTGTGCGTCTGCTGCTAGATACACTAGTATCCGCGATTTGGGATCAATAAAGGTCAAAAGGTTATTGTTGATGTTGATTTGATGCTAGCCATCCAGACAGACTAACAGCATTCCAAACTGCTAATATGTAGATTTTGTAAGGTTTGGCAGCTAAAAAGTGGGCAGTCCAATATTTCTTTCAGTCAAGAAAGATTTATAAGTTTCTTTCTTCTTTTTCTTCAAGAAAATGCAAATATTTTTTTCTTGTCTTTTTCTTATCTTTAAATAATGACTTAGCTGTATGGCTCACAAGCTTTCAGGCTAAATAAATGTTCATACACCCAGCCGATTTACCTGAATATAATATCTATTCCATTGCGAATACGTGGACTCTAGTGTCCACTGCCCAGGTGGCTATGACCTGTGGCTCGCGTCTGATCAGTCGACTGCCTTACTTTGCTTATGGTCTAAATAACCTCAACTTTTTTATATCGGGTATTTTATATTTACTTCTTTGGTATATATTTAAGCAAAAACCTGGGTACGTGACTCAACCAACTCCGAAAGAACTTGAAGAAGAGGAAAACTTAGAAAAAGAAGCTCTAGCGCAAGAACTAGAGCAACAGGGAAAGGAAGCTACAGACGCTAAAACTCTAGCATTCACAGAAAAGGGTGACATAGAACCTAAAACCCTAGCATTCACGGAAAAAAGTGGTAGAGAGGCCAAAACATTACAACAAGCAGCGGACAAAGACGAAGGTTGGTTTAAAACTTAATGCCATTACCTTACACAATAAGCAGTAGTTTCAAGAAAAATTTGTTAGTAATTTTCTGCTGTCAAAAGTCTATTACTTATATATATATATATATTTATATATATATATTATATATATATATATATATATATATATATATATATATATATATATATATATATATATATATATATATATATATATATATATATATATATATATATATATATATATATATATATATTTTTTTTATATATATATTATATATACTAAGTTTGTTCCTGCCGCGTAAAATTTGCAAATAATTAAAATTAATTGAAAAGAATGAATACCTATGTAGTCTTTTGATTCAGTTTACTATTAGTCTTTTGAAATCGAAGGTGAAGTCAAAATATAAAAAAAATTTGCACCGCGAACATGTGTAAGGGGGAACGTGAAATAAGATAGTGTGAAAGAACTTTTCTTCATCCCCCCTGTTGGGTTAGTTTAGTTTAGTTAACCCTGTAAACTGTATTCCTGTTTATTGCTTACCTTTTAAATTGTGGAAATCAAAGTGACCTGCGATGGTCGTTTTCACGCCTTATCAGTAGACAAAGTTAAACACAAGTTTCAGCATAGCTTCAGTTCCAGATAACTTTGAATAGCTATAGCAAGTGGTTTAAAGGGGTAGTAACGTTTTTGACAGTTTTTCAGGGGTAAAACTTGACAACCTACGATTAATTTTCAATCAATAATAATACTACGCATATTATTTTAGAAAACTATAGACTATTTTGAGATAAATGCTTGCTAAAATAGCTGGAAAAACTATTTTTAATTTTCGCAGAAAATATATTTCAGCCAGTTACGACAATGTTTTGAAAATTTTATGTTTAGCTAAGCCAAAGTAGTTAGTCAAAACGGCCGTTTATTGAAAAAATAAAAAAATGACACACGGGCATGTCAAAAACCTTCAGTTCATATGCAAAAACTTATCCTTCCGCCTTTCGCTTTTTGAGCTTACGTCACATTTATGCGAAATTACTTTTTGAACTATAGTAAAGCTTTACAACTACTGAAAAAATTTTGTTAAAAATTTAGGATAAATTGGCACACATACGTGTCTACTTATCCTAAAATTTTAAAAATTTTGTTTGCTTAAATTTTGCGTTACATCAATTTCATTCGCAGAAATCTGTACAAATGTACTTCCGTGGACTAAATCTCAAGTCTCGATGTTGCAGTATTTTCATGCGTTTTTTACATGTTTTAGACAATTTCTGATGTGTCAATTTTTTATTTGTTTTAATTCAGCGTATTGCGTGAAATAATTAAATTCAAAAATTCGTATATTTTTCAAAATTTGAAAAATTGAAGGTTGAAGGTCCGTAACTTCTTTTCTGCATCATATAAATGCACCAAACTTAGAATTAAAATTTACCCTGTTATTGCCTATGTTGGTGTAAAGAATGAAATTAGTTGGAATTACACTGTCAATTTTACAAGCAAAACATGAAAAATGAAAAATTTGACTACTTTAACAGAGTCTGCTGACAAGCTTGTTACAGATTTAAGCTAAATAATGTGCATCAGTGTAGTTTTAGTCAAGTTCTTTAAAGTGCAAAAGACAGCTAGTAAATTCATTGAGTCAATCAAAAGTTATAGCAAGTTATAAAAACTGTCGAAAACGTAACTACCACCTTAAGTGGTTTACAGTGCGCAAATAAACTTTTTAAAATCACAGATTATGGGCTGAGACTGGTAACTCTAGAAACTGAGGGGGAAAGCCTTTCGAACCATTTATTATATTTTAGCTGTAAGGGCATCCCTTACCACAGCTCATAAATTGGGCTTTTAACCCATTTGATTCAGGTCCGACGGTAGCCCGAAGATTATCAGTGTTTCTACTTGTCTATGTGATTTGCGCCAGTTAACTCAAATAAATTTATGAACGACTCAAAGTTGTTAAAGGGAAAGGAACTTGAACACTTAGACCCTAACCAGTTACTTACGCGGTTGCACATGCATAAGTTAATATCATTATTCATGGGTAGCGATTACTTATTCTCTGTCATAAGTAAAAAACTAATTCAATAAAGTAACAAATTTTTAGTGTAAGTCATATAATACTCCCCCAAACGAAAGATAGTAGTGAGCACAGACTGTGCAATTATTAATAAAGGTATATAAAAAAATTAAATAATAAAATAATAATAAATTAAAAAACGAAATATAAAAATTAGTTACTTTTAAAGGCTACGAGGTCCTTGATGAAATAAGAAGTCAAGTGGCGGACATGGACGCTGATGCAAGTGGAGTCGTGCCTGCACAAAAACCTTCTGGTGAGAAAAACTGGAGCAGGGTTGTCACAAGGCAGAGTTAAAAAACAACAATCAAAAATAGGACCTATTTTAGAACTAACTACCACAAAATAAAGGCATTCGAACGTAGACATATCCGCTTTTTGCTGCCTGAGTGAGTTGTTGCGTCATTTTATATTTCTGTACTTCAAGCCTTATTTTCCGACCTTTGTTCTTAGTTTTTATTTCTGCCTAGTGAAAACTTGAGCTTAAGGCGGTTTTCATTAGACAGAAACAAGAGTGCATAATAAGAAGAGTATGTCACTGTTCTGCACCCCAGCTTGGTCCCGCGGACATGCTGCGACCATTATCTCACAGAAAAGGACACAACTGTGGAGGGTACACCCCTACTCAAATACACAAATGAAGGCATAGCCCTCATGACCAAGGAGGGGACCGAGCTAGTTACCTGGTATTCACATTAGTCGTTCTCGAAATGGGTATTTATTAGGTCGGGCTAAAAAGTTAAACTTTAACTTTACTAAAATTTAAAAACTTATGAGTCATGTACTTTAAACTACAAAAAACCTAGTCATTGGAAGCGCCAACTAATATTCACACAAGATATAAAATTAACAAAACAAAGTTCGAAAATAAACTTTGAAATTACATTTGAAAAATGAGACTATTATAGACTATACCGGGACTATACTAGACTAATAACCATTGTTCTTTCGGTGTGTTCTATTAGAAAAGCTGTAACAGAACCTTGACCCCTTTCGTGCTAGGGAAGCACTCATGCTATTACGAGACTCAGCCGTTCTGATCGCCCCAATACCGTTTTTTACTCCGTGCGTCAAAGGTGACCCCCGTCACGTCCGACAAGAAGATAATGACAATTCGGCTGGTCTGAGCCAACGGTCTTTTGGACACCGAAGCACAACTTTATGACTTTTCAAGACCTACAGTGCCAACCAAAACTTCTTGCTACAGACTCCGGAGTCAAAGTGGAGTCAGAGTCACGATTCTGGAGGGAAATAAAAGCTACCCATACTAAACTCCAGAACCAAGGACTCCGACCCCCCTATACCCCGCACCCCCAAATCACCCACCTACAAAACAAAAAAAAAAAAGATTATAGCCAAAGCTTCAGTTTAAGTGCACTTGATTCTGTAGGAAATGTCAACTTTTATAAACCCTTTCTCCCGGAAAATCTCCCCCATAAGGCGACAAAGTTTCATGAGGCACATCCCACCACCCAACCAACCAACCCCACACCCACCCCCCACCCACCCCCCCCCCCAACACACAGCTATCCATACGTATGACTATGTATATACCTACAGCTGCAAGAACACACATACGCACACAAACAAACATGAAAATTAGGTTGGCACGTACACACGCATCGGGATTTTCCCCACAAACTCAATCGCTCTCAATTTTTAATGAAAATTCTGGCGTTAGTCAAAGAAGTACACGTATTTCTGATCGTGAATGTCTATGCCTTTATATTATTGCAGCTAAGAAAGGCAAGAAAGATGAAGGTAAAGAAAATAAAAAAGGAAAAAAGGGAAAAGAAGTAAAGGCAGGAAAAAAATCCAAACAGAGTAAAAAAGGCAAGGAAGGAAAAAAATCTAAAAAGGGTAAAGTAGGCAAGGAAGGAAAAAAATCCAAAAAGGGTAAAGAAGGCAAGGAAGTAAAAAAATCCAAAAAGGGTAAAGAAGGCAAGGAAGTAAAAAAATCCAAAAAGGGTAAAAAAGGCAAGGAAGGAAAAAAAGGAAAAAAAGGAAAAAAAGAACTATCAGCAAAGAATAAAAGTGGACGATCGAAAACTGGAAAAAAAGGAAAACGACTTGCAACAAAGGATAAAAGTGGACGATCGAAAACTGGAAAAAAAGTATCAGCAAAGGATAAAAGTGGACGATCGAAGACTGGAAAAAAAGTGTCAGCAAAGGATAAAAGTGGACGATCGAAAACCGGGAAAGCAAAATCTTCAAAAAGTGCAAAATCAAAAACTGGTAAAAGCCCGAGCAAGAAATTAGCTAAAGGCTCTAAGAGAAGTCCAAAAAGCTCAAAAAAAGGAAAAAGCTCAACAACGGGAATCAAAGGGTCGAAAAAAGGAGTCAAAGGTTCAAAACGAGGTTCTAAAAGTTCAAAACGCGGCAAAAGTTCTGTTGCAAATGTGGATTGAATCTTGGAATAAAATCTGTAAATCTATGAAATGACAAACAATTTCACATTGTTCACATAAATTTTTCGCCATAGGTTGAATTAACAAAATAAATAATGAACGCGTTCTAAGGGAAAGTGTCGCGAAAGCAGTCGAATTTACGCAACTGTAAAACTTTCAGTGAAAGATAAAACACTGTTCTTCATTTATTTTGAAACGATATGTTAAGGCAAGTGTTTTCGCCAAGATTTATCCAAATTGATGCAGTATATTGTTAGCAGTGAGGTCGCAAATTCGGAAAAATGATGTTTTAAAAACCTATTCACATTCGATAATTTCGTCACTTTTATCAATCTGTTTGTCTAGTTTGTTAGCACAGACTAAAAGGACATGTTATGTAGTTTATGCAGACAAAGTTATTGCAACTTTCTTGAGTAGTTGCGGAGTGATACCTGGTTGAACTGTGAAACTGTGCGTAAACTGTGAAGTACTCATAGCAAGAATGATAAATTGTGAAAAATCTGGAGGCGTATTTTAAAATCGAAAGAAAAACTTTATTAAAAAACCTTATTTTTCTTTTGTTTTGTGGCACAAAACTCCGTGGACATATTGGGTGGAATTCACAAAGCGCTTTAAGTTCTAAAGTTGATTATGTTTTATGCCTGATTCACGAGCTCAGTCTAAGTTAAACTTTCGTTTAACTTAAACGCTCGCTAGTGTTAAATTTAGACTAGCCTTTTGGATAGTCTAAGGTTAGTCATTTTTTAGCGTTTTACTTAAGTGTTTTTGCAAGTTTTTAGTAGTTTTTAGTTTTGCCTAGTTTAACTTTGTTCTTATTGAACTTTTACATCCATCCACACATGTGTCAATTTACAAATTAAGTGTCGAATTAAGCGACAAAATCAGAAACGGTAATAATAAAACATGAAGGTCCCAAAAAGGATTTCAAGATCCCGTTGCCCGTACTCAACTGAGGGAGGGTACCACTCCCTGAGTTGAGCACAGGGTCTTGAAATGAGGGGGGTACCGTCCCCTGAAAACCGTACAAAAAGGGCTATTTTGCGCTCCGCCTTGGACGCAAGGCACATGGCATAATCGCAAGTGTCATAATTTTTCTATTATGTACTCTTGGTAACACGCATATTGTTTCCATACATGTCTGGGGGTTGGAGAAGACACCCACAAAAATAAGGTTTTTTTGCGACACATAAAAAATTTAGGCAAAATTGGGTATAAATGGCACTTTTTTGAATACTTTACAAAAGTGTGCAAAATTTTGGGTATTTTTGGTCGACCCGTTGTGTGGAGCGTCCCAAAATGTCCAAAAAGGTCTTCCCCTGAAAATTTGACTCCGTTACATTGTATGATTGTTTCAGTTAGTTACTGGTCTTACTGTATTAACCTGCACTTAAATTAAAGTATGTAAGTTACCTAAAATTATTTAAAAATTTGATACATCATTAATTTTGAACTTACTTTAACTTAATTTAACGCACGAACTTTGTCTTTACTGTAAGTTTAACTTAAATTGATGCCTTGGCCTTACTTTAACTTTAATTTTAATGAAAATGGGTTCAACTTTTAACCCAATTTTCTAGATCCGTAATCCGCACTGATTACAAACGTCTGGTTTATCATTTACCTAATAATTAGCTTCTTTAATAATAGGCAAATATGTTATTCAACTAGGTAATTAACTTAAATTATAAATTAACTTTTATTAATATATAATTTTATTACCTAAATAAACAGCATTGTCGGTACGTATTAAAGCAAAATGTTCTGCAATAGATTATCAGTTATTATCAGTTAACTGTAGCTGCGTAACTAACTTTAACGTTGCATACAGACGCACGGTATACAAAAGAGCAGAACTGCTCTGATTTTGAAAAACAGTTAAAAACCGATAATTTAACTGCACGATTTTCAGAAGTAGGTAACTTAACTGTAACTGAACTGCTTCGGTCGTAAAAAACTGATAGAAATCAGTTAACTAGATTCCTTTTTTTGCAATTATTGATAGGCACTGTAGTTTTTGTTTTCTCAAGCCATAAGATTTTACGAAATTCAACAAAGTTCTATTTTGAAGCTTACATTTAAAGTACTGAAGCAATGTGAAGACTTATCCAAATGAAACTATGCCTGTATTGAGACACCTAAAAGTGAACATAGACTAAATTGGAATTAAAATTAATCAGGTCATATTCTTTCCAAAATGAAACAATGCAAAAACTTGAAAAAGTGCCAAATTTGAGATATTTCACAGCTTATCTTGGACAAACTGTTGAAACTGCAAACAAAACTAATTTTATTTTGACTGTAAAATGCAAAAAACCGCTTATAAATAACTTCTAAAACAACCTAGTAACAGCTCATCAAAAAAAGCTGCATATACGAAACTAAAACCACTCTGTTAAATATCCACTCTCCTGTTGTGTAGTTTGGCTTGTTGGCTTGGCTTGCTCCTAAAAAAGTTTCACATAATCCCGCTAACTTCATTTGCCATTTTGTGTGTATGAATCAATAATTTACAGACGTTATTTTCAAAAAATACAGTTTGAATCAACTAACTTTTTTCAAAAATGTAAAAACCACTGCACATTCGCTAGTACCACCTGAAGGTGGCGCTCGGAATAACCGACTTTGGGCGATTAATTTTTCAGTCAAGTTTTTGTTGATTAACTCAAGAAGAAAAGTTGTTTACAATCAAACTAGCTTTCATTTGGTGGATATAACGTCAAACTTTAATTAACTTAAAATTTCAACAATTTTTTAACGGAAAAAATCTTCAAATCGATATGCCAAATAATTCTATGTGGCTTTTTGTACTTTTTAAAACAGTTTTGTATAGCGAGCGAATTGCTAGTTGCAACTTTTTAAAAAGTTGTATGTGTAGGCAAACCTTTTTAAAAAAATTTCCAAAATACGTTCACCAACATTGTCAAAAATACACTATTTTTAAACTAATTTTTCGTTAGCTACTTTTTGCCTTCTGAAAGTTTTCTTAACGGATTTTAGTACAGAAAAATTGGCCCAAGTTGCATAAACGGCACCTGTTTGTAAATCCGGCACCAAGGTGCCGGATACAAGTTTTAAATGAATTCAGCCGTGCATCAGTTCAAATACACTACATAGCTCGGTGGAATATCCTACCGCTTAGTAGACCCATAAATCTAGGGTTTCTTCATTCCCGCGAGGGCCTTAACAACACTAAGGGGCTGTTCACAAATTCAGATTAATTGGATTAGATTAACTGAATTAACTACAATAACTCGACATAGAAATTGTGCATCTTTCCAAGAATTTGCACGTTTATGCAAATGACACCGAGGAGCAAATGTGTTGAAGAAGGTCTTATGCTTTTCTGTTGACTTATTATACTTGATTTAGTTAATCTAAATTTGTGAACAGGCCCTAAGAAAAACTAACTGACTATACTAACAGCACTAATAGCAATGGCAATATTGCATATATTTTGCACCCAACGCAACAGAAGAACAGCTCATTACATAGATTGTAAGACAAAGCCACATTATCAATACAAAAGTGTAACAATAAACTTCTCATATGCAAAGCTGAACTGCATAACCGGCACTTATTATGTGCTAAGTATAGGAGCAAATGCTATAACTTTGCACAGCATTCACCAATTTTTGTAATTGATGAGTTAATTATAAATATGGCATATCCGGTACCTTTTATATGATAAAGATAGGGAAGAAAATGCAAAAGGTGCCGCGTGCTGTAACTTACATTAGCCTTGACAAAATTTTGATTCATAACTCAAATGAAAGAACTTCATGAGAGCTTTTAAATGACACCAAAATTATGCAATTTTAGTGTGTACAATATAAGTTCGGCACTTTTTGCAAATTTGCTCCTATGTTTAACACACAAAAGGTGCCTGTTATGCCATATACATATATGGTATATAATAATAAATTTATTTGACGTCGTTACAAGCACAAGGACAGGGCTCATTTTAGCATGTACGACCTAAGAAGTGAAAGTTAGCTTAATATTTTCTTTTAAACTCTTTCAGTGTACTCTCTGTCTTTGCAGAGCTAGGCAATTAATTCCACCATAATGTTGTCATTGCTGCGAATGATTGGCGCATTGCATTAGTTGTGCATAGAGGCATCACTAGTCTATTTATGCCACGTAGGTCATATGGCGAATGGTTGACACTGTACCGGTCACGTATTTTAGATGGCTGCCCAAATCGAATGGCTGTATAAGCAATGCTTAGCGCTCTGGCTCTTCGTCGTGTCGCTAGGCTACTAAGATTAGCTGACTGTGGAGGGTTTTCCATCCACGGTGTACATAACAGTTGTCGTAAGGCAATGTTTTGGGTAACAAACGCGTGTAAGCGAAATCGAAATAGCACCTTTTGTGCTATAGCGCTTTTTTATGCGCTATATGCGCTATATGCGCTATAAGCGCTATGGAATTTGCTATATGCGCTATTTGCGCTATAGCGCTTTTTGGGGGTGCTATATGCGCCATTTGCGCTATATGCGCTATATGCGCTATCGAAGGTGCTATATGCGCTAGTTGCGCTATAGAGCTTTTTGTGGGTGCTATATGCGCCATTTGCGCTATATGCGCTATATGCGCTATCGAAGGTGCTATATGCGCTATTTGCGCTATAGCGCTTTTTGTGGGTGCTATATGTTGCATATAGCGCTATATGCGCTATATGCGCTATCGAAGGTGCTATATGCGCTATTTGCGCTATAGCGCTTTTTGGGGGTGCTATATGCGCCATTTGCGCTATATGCGCTATCGAAGGTGCTATATGCGCTATTTGCGCTATAGCGCTTTTTGGGGGTGCTATATGCGCTATTTGCGCTATATACGCTATCGAAGGTGCTATATGCGCCATTTGCGCTATAGCGCTTTTTGGGGGGTGCTATATGCGCTATTTGCGCTATATGCGCTATCGAAGGTGCTATATGCACTATTTGCGCTATAGCGCTTTTTGGGGGTGCTATATGCGCTATTTGCGCTATATGCGCTATCGAAGGTGCTATATGAGCTATTTGCGCTATAGCGCTTTTTGGGGGTGCTATATGCGCTATTTGCGCTATATACGCTATCGAAGGTGCTATATGCGCTATTTGCGCTATAGCGCTTTTTGGGAGTGCTATATGCGCTATTTGCGCTATAAGCGCTATCGACGGTGCTATATATGCTAATTTTTTTGGATATGAATGAAACTTCTACAGAAAAATGGCCAGGAGGGATTTGAACCACCCAATGCTAGATTGCTAGCTTAACGCTCTACCGACTGAGCTACGCTGGCCTATTGGTGTTTGTGTTAATTTCCCTTTAAATAGTGATGCTGATCTTGGATAGCGCTTATAGCACTTGAGGGTGCTATTTGCGCTATTTAGGCGCTATTTTGTGCTATTGGCTAACCTATTGAAAAGTTTTGTACTTTTTAGCACGTATACGATCCCTCAATAAACAAAAAGAATTTTAAAAGTATTTTAAAACTTTTGTTTGTGTTCTGGACGTCGATATAAAAAAATAGTGCATAAATAGCGCATATAGCACAACGATAGCGCATCAAAGTGCTATAAGCGCTATTTTTTCATAGGCTTAAAAAATAGCGCTTATAGCACCTGAGGGTGCTATTTGCGCTATTTAGGCGCTATTTTGTGCTATTGGCTAATTTATTGAAAACTTTTGTATTTTTTAGTAAGTATACGGTCCCTCAATAAATTAGAATAATTTTAAAATTATTTTTGAATTTTTGTTTGTGTTGTAGTCGACGATATAAAAAAATAGCGCATATAGCAAAACGATAGCGCATCAAAGTGCTATAAGCGCTATTTTTTCGTAGGCTTAAAAAATAGCGCTTATTGCACCATATGGTGTTATTTGCGCTATTTTTTTGGTTATTTCCTTTAATAATCTGTTTTTAGTAGTATATTAATATGCTGGAGAATACTTTATTTACGAATCTTTTTGTTTATTTATGAATCTTTTTACCTTTCTAGGGTTTCATTTTGCGTAACCAATAGGAGCGAAGAATGGAAAGTTATGTTGGGTAATTGCCTACAATTTTGACTAATAGGAGCGAGGGATGGAAAGCCCTACAAACCCAACCCCGGGGGGGGTGGGGGGGGGTGGGCGCCTACTGAATCTTTTTACCATTCTAGGGGTTTATTTTGCGTAACCAATAGGATGAAGAATGGAAAGTCATGTTGGGTAATTGCCTACAATTTTGACTAAAAGGAGCGAGGAATGGAAAGCCCTACAAACCCAACAACCGGGGGGGAAGGGGGGTGCGCGCTTACTCAATAAATTAGCCAATAGCACAAAATAACGCCTAATTAGCGCAAATAGCACCCTCAAGTGCGATAAAAAAATAGCGCTTATAGCACTTTGGTGCGCTATCGTTTTGCTATATGCGCTATTTTTTAATATCCTCTGTCAAAATCCAAGGAGGGGGGAGGGGGGTACCTGTCGTAGCGTGTATAGCGCAAATAGCGGGGGGGGTGGGGGGGGGGGCGTTTTTGAGCTGGAAACTATAGTAGCGCATATAGCACAAATAGCGCCTAGGGGTGGGGGGGGGTAAAATTTCGTGCTCGTGCACGCTTACACGCGACATCTACCATGTTTTTAAATTTTTCAAGGCGGCATTTCTCTTTCACAGAAGCTCCTACAAGCACTGTGCTACTGTATTCCAGGTGACATCGTACGTAAGTTTTATAAAGTGTCAGTAGTTGTTTACGGCTAGCAATTGCGCGCACTTGTCGTAAACGAGTCAAATTTGTAGATGCTGTTTGAATCATCAATGAAATTTGGTCTGAGACGGACAAGTTGGAAGTAAATTTCCAACCAAGCAGTTTTATAGAAATGCTGGCGACAATGTTTGCATTGAATATTTGTGGACAAATTGTTGGTCTTTGATGCGTTTGGTGACTTGCAATAAACAGCAGTTGAGTTTTGGAAACATTTAGAGTAAAAAAGTTAGCTTTCATGTATGATGCTATATTTTCCGCGTATTTTGGCAGCAATTTTAATAAATCCTGATAAAGCTTGGCTTTATATAGCACAGTTGCGTCATCTGCATATTGAATTAAAGGTATATCTGAATGAACCCACGCAAGGTCAGCAAAATATAAATTAAAAAGTAGTGGAGATAGCAGTGAACCCTGTGGCACACCTTTGGTCACTGGTTTTGGTGAAGATTTTGTTCTATTGATCTTGACTATTTGAACTCTTTTAGTAAGATAACTTTTAACCAGAGCCAATGCTGAGTTGCTCATACCGAAGGCTTGTAATTTTCCCAATAGTAGTTCGTGTGGAATTGAGTCGTAAGCTTTAGACAGATCCAACGAAAGTAGGGCTGCTACCACTTTTTTGTCCAGCTGTTGCCTGCACGTTTCTGAGACATGCAGCAAGGTTGTCTCGCAGCTGTATCCCTTGCGAAACCCCATCATGTCTGAGGAAGTAATGCTTGGAAATGGCTGTCGAGTGATTGTAATAATAATTGTTCGAATAGCTTGGCTAGACATGGCAGTACTGTAATTGGTCGGTAATTTGTTTTGTCAGATGTGTCGCCGGCCTTATGTACTGGTGTTATCAATCCGACTTTGAGCTGATCAGGCATGCTATTCGTCAGTATAAAATGGTTGTATAAATCTGTCAGCGGTACGCACAATGAGTATCGTAATGACAGGATTAGTTTTGGACTGAGCTCATCTGATCCCATAGCTTTAGATATAGTGAACTTTTGCATGGCCGTCAAAACTTGATTTTCAGTAAGAAAAGGGAACGTGAACTCAGGAAAATTATGCACTTTGATAGCCTTGATGCTTGCGTGGCTTTGTATTTCGTGTTTAGAAACCTGGGGTGGAGTGGGTACGCAAGTGCTTAGGTATTTATTCATAGTTTCGGCAATTTCTGCTTCATCAGTAATTACGTTATTTGATTCAAGTAAGCAGCTGATACCTGTATTTGATTTGCATTTTCCCAGACTGGACAGTCTTTCAAGTAACTTTTTTAGATTTTCATGTTGGCCTGGTACGGATGCACCGGCTAAAGCCTCCTTTTGTTTTTTGCGTTTCAAGTATGTTACATAATTGCGCTGTTGTTTAAACTTGGTTATGTTTTTTGTAGTTTTTGGTAACTGAAATAACTTATCACGATTACTCATTTCCTGTAAAATTTTGCCATCTAACCAGCTCGGTTGAAATGAACGTATAAACTTGCACTTTTTGACTGTTTTGTCAATTTACGGCGTTGAGAAAATTATTGGACCACTTGTCATATACTTTGTTACAACAGCAGATCGCCCTGTTCACTATAATAGACTGATGTCCAGTCTGCCTTAGTGAAATCCTGCTCAATTTTTGGTATGATATCACTATGAAACTTCCGGTAATGAAGCCGAACTGGTTTTGCTTTCATTGTTGCTATTCCATACTGAGCTAAACATATGCTGTGGTCTGAGGCACCGGTGCGGATCATTGTAGACTTTGAACTTTGTAGACGGTTATTTGGGAGCAAAATCACGTCCAGAGATGTGCCAGATGTTGGTCGAGTTGTTCCGTTAGTTATATTCGATAAATCAAACATATTACAAAAATCTATAAGTTGTACGGCATTAGTGTTCCTAGGTTTATTCATATCGCAGTTGAGACCGCCGACAACTACTATCTCTTTCGTGACATTGACTAAATTAGCTATGGCTTTTGACATACTTTCAAAATACACATCTGCTTGAATATTGGGAGGTCTATAAGCAACTATCAGACCGACCGTTTGCTCACAGCTCACTGACAAGCAGATATACTCGAAGTCTGAGTGTTCCATACTTGAGTGACGTAGAATATTAAGCGTCGATTTGTAGTAGTTTACTATGCCACCCCCTAAACGCAAAGGCCTATCTCGTCTAATTATTGAGTACTCATTGGTAGTAATTTGGCTGTTGCGAATGTGAGACGTTGAACGAGTTTCAGTGACACATAATATAACGGGGTCTAGTTGAACTATTAGTGATTCTATTTCTGAGACTTTATGTCTAAGTCCATTAATATTCTAGTGGCAAATTACTAATTCTTTCATTCGCATGGTATTCGCACTATCTCAGCCCCGTCGGCTCCAGTTGGCTGTTTTTCTTGGTTTCGTTTCGTGTACCATCTCCGACAACATACGTTTTGTGGCCAAAATTCAGAATCGTAAACCTTATGCAAATCACATCTAGGAATCACAATATGGTAACTTTTAAGCCTATACTCACTATGAGAGACTTCTTCAATATTTCTGACTTCTACACCTTTAGATTCACAGTAATCTTTAAGCGTTGTTTGCTCATAGTCTTTTGAAATTCGATAAACAAATATGTCAGCATCAAGGCTTACCCCTGCCAACCTGTTGTCTGCCGCCTTTTCGATGGTTATTTTTCTTGCCCGCTTTGGTTGAGCTGTTTTCCATGGCATTTCGCTTGAGGTGCCTGCATCACTTGTACTTGCTGCGTCACCGCGTTCTGTTTGTTTGCTCTACGTGACTATGGCTGAATATTGAGGTCTTATTTTGGGTACAGAGATTTTTGTATGAGTGACGTCAGTAACAGTGTCCTGTGTTTCTTTCCCGCGTGCTTGCAGAAACGATATTTGCTTTTGCTTTGCAGTCATCAAACGCTCCAAGCGGTCAGTGCGTTTCTATTCTTTTTTATCCGTAGCTTCCAAGGCTTCTACTTTTCCCACTAAGCGACTAATCGGCGTATTATATGTAAATTATTATTATATCCGGCACCTTTTATATGATAAAGATAGGAAAGAAAATGCAAAAGGTGCCGGGTGCTGTAACTAGATATATATAGCATATCCGGCACATTTTATGTGTTAAACATATGAGAAAATTTGCAAAAATCTAGATTTTGTATCACTAATGGTATTTCATGATGTAGAGTGCAAGTAGCTGTTTTTTTTCAACTTTTGAATTGCTATGTTTCAGCCCACCATTTAAATGTAAATTACAAGTGACTATAGCAATCATGCCACCATGGCGAATATTCGTCTAGCTTTTTACTTTTCTTTTAAAGCTCGACTATTTCTAGCAAGATGTCGATTTTGCCTTGCTATGTTAATCCTTCTGACGGTTTTGGCCCAAATTTGCCTTTTTGGCTACCTGTCCTACACTCTGCACAAGCATTACAAAGTATTGTTGGCGCTTACCAAAGTCTCAAAATATTACAATACTTCAGTGGTAAATTGTTTTTTACTTCAACTGATAGTTGCGTACAGATCAAACGTTTGGTACCCAGACTCAGCTAGATAATATTAAAAGTGCATACATAGCAGCGTCATAATCATAGATGCACATAGGGGGGGGTATCTAGTATCTAGCCCCCCCCTTGGGGGGTCGGCACCCCCCTTCAGACATCCGGCACCCTCCCTAGACCCCCCCCCCCAATGCCCTCTAATGGCAAAAAAGTGCCACAAAAATGCGTGAAAACTTGCAAAAAAGAAAAATGGGCACAACTAGGGACCAACCCGCCCTTCCGCCAGGGGTCGGGCACCCCCTCGCCGGTTCCCCACGTGCATCTCTGGCCATAATCTTGTAGAGGAAGACTGAAACACACTACCACCTAAGAAACAATTGAAAGGGAGAAAAGTTCACATCTGAAAACTTTGTCAAAAGTAAATATCAAATTAAACACAAAATTGAAACAGAAAAATTTGTGTAAACTTTTTTATCTTACCACGCTGGCTATTAGGGCAAAAAAGTTAAACTTTAACTTTAACTGAAATTAAAAAAGTTAGGGGTCCTACTTTAACTCTAACTTTAACTTCAAAAAAAGTTAGAGGTCTTACTTTAACTGTAACTTTAACTTAAATTAAAACAACCTTACTTTAACTTTAAATTAAAGTTATTTTAAAAAAAACTATATAAAAGTCATTGATTTTTGGCTTACTTTAACTTAAATTGATGTCTGCGCCTTACTTTAACTGTAACTTTAACTTAAATTGAAGCAATGGCCTTTACTTTAACTTTAACTTTAACTTAAATGAAAATGGTTTGACTTTTTTGCCCTACTGGCTAGGATGAGGCATATAATAAGGCAAATTTTTGCATTACTCATCACTCATCAGCGATTATTTAATGAAGTCGTGTAGAAGCCACGTGTTTTTTTAAAAGGCTTAGTATTTTTGACTCACCTGCGTACATTTTAGGCTGTTGAGGCCTGAGGGAGTGTCTCAGTTTTGTTTTATAAAATTTAAACCAGATTATGTGACATTAATTTTAATTTAAACATCTTGACCAGTTATAATCTTAAGATAGGTTTCCATTTACTTTTGACTTAATTTTTGCTGTCACATCTGCACGTAGGTAAGCAGTTTGTTATGCTGACTTGGCCACTGTAAGTTAACAAAAATGTTCGACAGTAAGGAATACTGTATGTACGAGAATAATCAGAATCTGCTGAAAATGTCGCAAGCATTATAATTCGAATATATACTTGATCTCCGCTCAAAGTCAATGTCAAAGTTTCATGCAAGTTGACGTTGTTTTTGCTTTAAAACGTCTTTCAGGTTCAACATGTTCCTGCAACTTTTACTCTATTTCATTATTTTTGCTGTACACTTGTCTAAATAATGTCGCTTTCACGCTGCTATTGATGAACAGATATGTACGGTAGAAAAAGGCTAAATGGACCTGGCCACTCTGCCTGAAAATTATGACTGTGGGTTTCGCAGATGATAAAATTCATGATCGTTAACAACTATATATATATGCAAAAGAAATCGTAACTTAACAATTCTTTCATTAGGACATTAGGTTGCGCTGTGATTGTAACCTAAACAATACCTAAGTAAGTATCTACCTAATAAGCTAGGTAACTTTACAGCAAACTTTGTGAACATCAAGCCTAAATGTTTAAATAAATTGACTAGAGGTCAGCTAAAGTCTGTTGTGCGACAATATCAGTACCAAGAGAACAGTGTATCAGAAAGAGCGTAAAAAACTTAGAAAAAACGTAAAAATTTCTAACTATAAAAAAGTGTAACTTCGTTTTGCTTGCAGATTGCCTTTGTAGGCTTGGTAATAGAAGTATTCTTTTGCCTTGCTGCCATGGGCATTTACACGACGAAGCCTTGGAGAAGCAATACACCTCAAAGATATCTTAGAATGTATTGTTGTGCGGTCTTAGTTGGCCTATTTATGTTCATATGGAACTTTTCGTTAATTTTTGTAACAACTGATTTGAAGGGAGAAGTCTCAGATGCCTTGAAGAGTGTGCGTTTTGTATTTGATTTCTTTGAAAACATTATAAAGTACCGACCAAAATTACTTGCTACTGACGTCGGAGTCAAAGCAGAGGCGTAGTCACTTGATTTTGTAGTTAAAGCAATACATAACTATAAACTTTGATTCCGGAATCGAACGACTCCTACTCCGTTTTGACTCTGGACTCTGGAGTATGTAACAAGCCTAATTTTGGTCGGTACTGTACTGTACATCTACACATCGAACTCAGCCGAACAGGGCTAGCCGAACTTTTGAGAGTCAAAGTTAACGTGTCCTTTCTAGAAGCCTCATAGTGTGGTGGTTAGCATTCTGGATTCTGAGTCTGGTGTTCCGAGTTCGAATCTCGGTGAGACTTATTTTTTGAAAAAGCTCAATATTTTTTACTTCAAAAATTTGTCTACAATTTTCTTTTTCATTGCTGTTTGAAAGACTTTGGAGCTACTTCAGCAGTGCATGTGTGCAGAAATAGATATTTAAGATCATTTTCCGCAAATTACGGCCGCGTTTAATATTTCCTTTGGAATATTGACACTCAGGCCTCACAATGTAACAGCTTCCAACTCAGCAGAAGAACTTGTTTTCTTTAGCAACAGCAGGCGCTTTCTATGTATAACTAGATTTTTCATAACCTGGTGCATTCACTTTAGTGATGTGGATCGGATCGCCGGATGAGATCACTTTTCAATTTCGAATCGGCGATCCGGATTGGCACGTGGTAGTTTAAATTTTGAGTCTCGACGCCAAACTTTTTGTGATTTAACAAAATTTTGCATAATTTCCCAATCTTTTCTTGCCGCAATTAAATTTTTATTTTGGACCACATTCTGAAAACTCCTGCCTTTATTTTCATAAGTCTTAACCATTGTTCAGCCTCTGGAAAAGCAGTCGCAGTAGTGACACAAAATGTGGATGACATTTGTATTTTCCTTTATCGAAAATGTCGGTCGTCGGAGTGTCGAACTTGCTCTGTATTAAAAAATTCCACCTTAGGCCTACCATCTGCAAGCTGTTTTCAGAACTTTACAAGTTTTTAAGCATAATACTGTTATTATAATAAGTTAAATATACTTGACATTATTTCTTCAACTTATTTGATTCTTGCTATTAATTGAAGTTTTGGCATTTAAGTGGGATTGGATCGGCCGATCCGGGCCTGTATCGGACGGGATTCGCCAGTCAAGTATCTGGATCACGTCGGCTTCAAAATTTCTGACCAATCCGAACAGATTCACACCACTGAATTCACTTCGCGCAATACGCATTCACTTATCGAATGCAGCGGGCAGGCTAGTATTATAGAATTCAAAAGCTGCAGGCTAGGATTATGGAATTCAACCGCTCATGCGCCCGCACAATGAAATGAGCCATGACGTACGCTATGGAACAAAATGCACCCTCGTGTGAATTGGCCTTAACGCACACCAGAATCTGATTTTGCATACGTCGATTCACGGACTTTTATATTTCAGGGTATGATGGAAGGAATGAAGGCTTACGGCAAAGACAGGGAGACGAAAATGTCAATAGACTATATACAAATTCGCCATCAATGCTGCGGCATTTCCGGATTCACTGGAAAGAACAAGAATAAAAGCCTGGAAACCACATTTGACTACGGCTGGCAATCCTACAGGCCGGTCGCGCTAGGCGTAACCTTTGGAATGCACTATCTACGGTAATAAAGCCCGATTCATACTTGTCCTTATCCGTGTGTTTATCATCCTGTCCCTAAGCAATTTCCAAACACGGATCTACCAATTGTAGCATTTTTTGCGTATGTCGTAAATGAGAATTGGGGCCTTTGAGACTCGAGGGCTGTGGTGTAGTGGTTAGCATGCTTGTCTTAGAAGCAGGCTGTCCGGGTTCGATTCCCGGCGCCTCCATTTCTTTCATTCTTCTAAATTGGGGCCTTTTTTTTCTATTCAACATTCTGGCGACCGTGACATAGGATGGAGAGGAGAGGGCCGAGTCCTCGGGACAGCCTGTATCCCCGAGCCGTCTTCGGAGGTGGGTTAGGAGCCCCATGCCTGGGTTGAGGTTGGCACTTCAACCCTTACGGTACTCGTGCTGTGTGCTGTATGACTGTGTACATAGTCTCTTTCTGGTATGGTCCCTCGGTTAAGGGTAAGCCGAAAAACCCTCGGTTTCGGTTATGGGTGACCAGGAGAAAACCCTCGGTTTCGGTTAAGAGTGAGCCAGTTAAAACCCTCGGTACTGGTTCGATCGAGAAACCCTGTGGTTGCGGGTGAGCCAGGAAACCCTGAGTGTGGTGTGATTGAAGTAGGCGTGGAGGCCTACGTGTGAAAACCGCCCTTGACGCATCCGGTTCATCCCGGGAGCATGAGTATCGACCGAGTATCCTTGCAGGGTCGCAACGATTTTCGAAGGGGGGACCCTGCTGCAAATGAGAATTAGGGCATATGAGACTCGGGGGCTGTGGTGTAGTGATGCTACTGTTGCTTTGATACCGCAAAATAATTGAAATTTGATATATGATACTTAGAATTTAAGGGGGTAATTGCGTTTTTAGGTGTTTTTTTGAAAAGCTATAGCTCAGCGTTTACAAATTCAAATCGCAAGCGGTCTTTTGCATGAGGTAGAACAATATCTTTTCTAAATGTATGCCATGCATTGAAATTTAACCTGTGATTTTGTTTTCAGTATAAGCGACTAAAAAAAGGTCCTTTCCAAAATATTACAATTTTTTACAAAAAGTTTGCGCCACAGCTCTGAATCATACGATTACCTGTTGGGGCTGAAAGTTGGTAAGGTTTTTGACACGTTTAAAATCCCCAGGCATGTCCCCCACTTTTTTAATAACTAGTCAATTTACTGAGAAAATAGCTGATAAGCAAACGCAGCGAAAATTTAAGATATTTTCTTGTAATTAAAACCCTCTAAAAATGTCCACAGGTGAAATTTCGAAAAAGTGAGAGACATGCCTGGGGATTTTGACCTTTACAGTATTGTCCCAAAAATTTATGCTCAGGCGTCAATTATAACTTGAGTACTGGTGGCGCAAAGTTTACATAGAAATCACAAAATCCTCGAAAACGCAACTACCACCTTAAATAAAATAATTTTGTATTAGATACGGAGCAGTAGCCAAAAGAGGCGAAGCAAAAGCCGAGATTAAAGAATGCCGCCGTTCTTTGTCTGCACAAACATGAAAAGGTGCCGTCTTTAGGTGTCGGGCCTAGTGGACGTTTGCACACTTTTCCAAGGATTAGGGAATAAATATTGGAAGTCTGCAAACTCTGAGCGGACGTTTGCAAACGGGGGAAGTCTGCAAACTCAAACAAACGAACTGCAATACACCTCACCGCAGGTGTAACAAGCAGAAGGTTTATGCAAAAGGTGTTTTCATTAAGCACTAAAGCACAAATATCTAGAGTAATAGGTTAACCAATTAAAAAATCTGCTGCGCAGCGAAACTTTGGTAAATGTGTGAGCTCATAATATAGCATTCAATGAACGACCGTACAAAATGAACATAGTAACGGCGACGGATATTCAAACAAATCTGTGAGTGCGATTCTCTGCATTTTGTACATTATTACTCTGCATTGAAACAACATTGTCTCGATGTGTAGAAACGTGTACCTATAATAATATTTTTCACCAATTTAGATATATGTATTCGAAGTTGATTATTGATGCACTGGTATTTGAAAATTTAGTTTGAGTTAAATTTCAAGTAGTGAAGGTATTTCGTGGCATATCAATTTATTCAAATGAAATTAATATCAAGTTCAAAGACAGGTTCAAATGAGTTAAAATTTAGCCTGAAAATGTTTCAGAAGAAGAAATTTTAGGTGTAGTAACGTATCCAACTGAGATAGTCTTCAATTTAAAAAGCTGTGCTCAAATGAATTGACCTTTTAATCAATATTTATGAGGTTATGTCTTATTTCTCATTATTTATGAGGTAAAAAATTTCAATCTGAGAATTGAGCAATCGAAGAAGAGCTGCACATCATAACATTATGCACAATACAAGCACGGAGTCGGTGCTAATTGCCAGCCGCTGCAATCAGCCATGTACACGATGCACACACGGCATGTGTGTGCGCGCACTGAACACGCTTTTGTTAATTTGCATATTATGCAATGCGTGTGCACTGATACGTTGACACAGAACACTCAACACAACTATAGGAACATTAAAATGAGCTTGGGTATCAAGAGCACGTAATGTGCACTTTGATACCCAAACTCACCCTAAATGAGCTGCTGCGCTGTGGCGCAGCAGCAAAAAGGCAGTAAGTGTCAATATAGAGGTGTAAATTTAGGAAAATTATTATTTGCACCTGCCAAAGTACTTCCATTTACCTCCCTCATTTATATCTGAAAGTACTTGCAAATTCCTCCCTAGTGACCTTTGTGTGACCTTTGCTAGTCTGTACTCAATTGTTGTAGACGGCTGATTAAGTGTCACAATATTGTTAAAATTACTATAAAAATGAAACTGAAATGTCAAGGAATGAGACTGAAGTGTTACCACGAACGAAAACATTAATTACTCGAATTCTCAATTTAAACCACCGTTTAAAGATTATATGTTTACTATGTCCCCTGTTTTTGTGTGATATGGTGTGTGATGACGGCGTACTTTCATTCGCTCGACGTTCATATGCTCGACAAAAGTGTGACAAATTTTCAAAGCAGCCCTACATTAGATCGACTTTCGCATAGTTCGAATTATGTCAAATTTAACATTAAATTTATTATTTAAATTCAGTTTTAGATAAATTAATTCTAATTCAATTTAATACTGAGATAAATTAATTCAAATTCTAAAAATTGAAACGAATCGGAGAACCTAAAATTTTCACTTATACAGGTAGCCCCCCCTTAAGATCACTAAGAGTGTGTGTTGGTCTGTATGCATCATAAGCAGCCGTATTTACATTACAGTAAAGGTCACTAGGGAGGAATTTGCAAGTACTCTGTAATATTAGTGAGGGAGGTAAATAGAAGTAATTTGGCAGGTACGAAAAATTACTATCCTAAATTTAACCATCGAAAAAATTTATACTCTCCCATTTTATTAAACAATAGAAATGACATTTGACATCAAAAATCAAGTGTTTAGTTGAAAATCTTCACAACGTGCCAGGTGAATTTCATTTTCAATTTCTACAACACTACGTATGTATGTATATATTATAGTTTCAATTTCTATGGATAATTTTATATATATATGTGGTAGTTCAGAGCAGGACCCAGTCAGGTCCCGGACCCAACTAGTTCAGAGCAGGACCCCGCTACGGACTACTTCAGATCGGGACCGTCAACTTAACAAAGAGGCGGTTTAACATAAAAGTCTCAAGAGCAGACCAGTATTGCTCAGGGGTGGACGCGGGTCGCGGGTACCCGCGGGTTGGGTTGGGTTGGGTCGGAAAATTTGAGCCGTGGGTCGACCCGCGGGTACCCACTTCAGGCTGCGCGGGTCGAAAAAAATTTTTCCGACCCGCGAAAACTGGAACCTGAAGAAATTGTCGACAAGGGTCGAGGTTGGGCCGCGGGTCGAAAATTTCGACCCGCGTCCACCCCTGGTATTGCTTATGTAAGTGTTGGATAAATATTCAAATGGCTGCGAAGTTATTGTACTGAAAACTGACCCTGACAAGAAATTGTTGAAACGCAGTTTTTTGCCCGAACTTTTGAAACAATAACTTTATAAACGAGTTTTGTATAATTTCAATCTCTTTGTAATCTATTCAAGTCGATAATTACGTAGTTCATTAAAGTTGAAATAAATTGTGTTAACGCTTTAAACTTTTGATACAGGCGAAACAAAATAACATCGTTAATTAGTACAAGTGAGGCAATTATATATACAAACATGACAAAACTGGTCATGTGTAGTGCGCAGGCATCTTTTGTGTAAGTCTGACTTTAGCCGGTCTCGATCTGAACTAGTCTGTAGCGGGGTCCTGCTCTGAACTAGTTGGGTCCGGGACCTGACTGGGTCCTGCTCTGAACTACCACATATACACTTATCAGTTCAGCAAACTGACCTCTAAACGAGGACATTGGCACTGTCTAGATTGTTATAAGCATAAAGCAATTACTGACACTGATCAACGCATTCCTAGTATTCGTACTAACGACAATAAGTTTGCTGATGACCCTGATTTTCCAGTTACCCCCCATTTTTGCGAACCTTCCCCAACTTACCAGATAGAAGCTAATTAACTTGTTCGTGAGGCTGGTCAAAAAGTGAAAATTGACCGAAAACGACCACGCAATCAATTCTTATACCGCTACAATTATTATAATCTGATTTTTGTCATTTTTGTCTATGCTAACCTCTACATATATATTTTTGGTGTTATAATTTCTGGTAAAACTTGATTTTAATTCTCTGTGAAGTTAATGCCTAGTTTGCAGATAATGTTGAGCCGAGACTCAAAAGAGTGTGCAAAAGTCCAACCAGGGGATTAGCAAACAAAAATCAGAAAAGTTTGCAAACGGACACCCTGAGTTTGCAGACTCCTACCCAATCAGGCGTGGAAATCAAAATTTTTATAATAAATATGATACTGGAATTTAAATACAATATAATTTTGATACTTTGAAAACATTTAAATATGACATAAATACAATACTTTGAATTTAAATATGATTCTTCTGATATTTGATACTTGGAAAAAATTTAAATATGATATAAATACAATTGAATTTAAAACTGATACTTTTGATATTTGATACTCGGAAAAAGTTTAAATAATATGATATAAATACAATACCTTGAATTTTAATATGATACTTTTGATATTTGATACTCGGAAATAATTTAAATATGATATAAATATGATACCAAGTAATTTAAATCGAAGCAGGCGGTCCGGGTTCGATTCCCCGCGTCCTCATTTCTTTCATTCTTTCTAAATTGAGGCCTCCTCTTCTATTCAACACGTAAAAAAAGTTGAGGTCAAGTCTAGTTCGTATGCAAAAAATGAGCAAAATGATATTGACCAACGAACATTTGTTTGAAATTTGTCCTTGTCCCTGTCCTTATGCCTGTAAGGACAAATATGAACCGGGCTTAAAATGCAAATAAGTTAAGAGAAGTTGACTGAATGACGGAACGACAGACCGAATGAATAGCTGAATGAATAACTAACTGACGGAATGAATGAATGAATGATAGGATGACTGAATGAATGAATACTTTCAAGGGTACATAATAGTGTCTCATTCTGTTTACAAGACTTTCTTCTAAATAGAGTGAGACACTATTATGTACTGTTGAAGTCTTGATGCTATGAATGACTTTCAAAAAATCAGTATGTCGTTCATTTAACTGAATTTAACTACATTTCTCACTAGTAACTGAATCCTAGTTTACTGGCGGTGACACATGTTTTTAGGGGTGCCAAATTTTACGTGCCGTACAGTTGTTGTCGTGAGATTGGGAAGACCTGTGCTTTTCACGCTATCGTTGATTCCGTCACTGTGCGAGGTGAAATCAACAAATTCTTGAACTGGGATGGATGTCCCTACGTTATCCACAAGCAGTTCAATGATGTGTTCAAAGTTGCCATTTATTTATACACGGCATTGTGCATCTGTGAAGTACGTTGAACCTGTGTTGTTTTTCTCGCTGTGGGCAGCAACCAACTGTCTCCAACTTGCAGCACTTTGCTAAATTCAGTTTTCACAAACCTTCAGTACTTTAAAAAATTATTTCAACTTCAAGTCTGTTGTTATTATGGAAGCTTCTCCGTGCTTTTCTATAAGAGTGAGACACTATTATGTACTCTTGGTTCAAACACTTTATGCTTTAGTTTCTTGCTCTGGCTTCATCTCGATATCATCAGACCTCCACTCAAGCGTCGGTAGACGTCATGACTCCAGGAGGCAAAGTGCCCGGCTGGTTGCTTTGTTGCGGCAGTCAGATTCCGGACAAGTATAAGCATGTTTACGACGAGCAAGACAAAGAAGCCATGGCCGATTTTATGGGCGAATCAAAAGTTAAAAAACGATCATGGTTTTCATTCGGGAAAAAGAAAGATGTATGTTCACTCTCTTTTTTGTGAAGAATAGAAGAATAAATTTTATAACATACGAAACTTGATAAAAATTTTGGTCACTAAAAAAATAGTAGCAGAATTTAAGAATAAGAAAAAGAAAGAAGAACAGTGTGGTAAGAAATTCATGCTGAAAGAGGCTGAGGTAATGGTGGACTGGTGTTTTCTTTCCTCATCCCACTTTTAGGGATGACAGCATTTCACTAAAATGTACAGAGTTAAGTCGTTATTTAAAGACATTTTTTGCCTTGTCTTGAAAAAATTCTTTTCATTTCCTTTCTAGTGTCTGACCAAAAAGTGTATGTACGGAACTTCATTGCTTCATAGCAGCTTCGTCGTTTGATGTAGCCTCCATAATGTATATGTCATTCGAAAGCATTTTTGATGGAGATTTTCATGAAGTTAAATTATTTCGGAAAATTTGAAGTTAAAAATTTTAATTCAAATAAAATCGATTTTTTCCGCCTAATTATAGGAAACCTAATGTATTAGATATCATTCGATAGCCCATTTCATTCTGCGTCTAACGATATATACAAGATTACTATAGCATGTACCTGTCAAAAATTATCGAATTTTTTTAGTTTTGATTTTTCTATTGAAAAACGTCATTTTTGGCCCGTTTTATTCGCTGTAACTCAGCAAATACTCAACCAAATCTGATAAATTTTGAATGAATAGACGCGTTGTGACCTCGCACAGTCTGTGAAAGTAATAAAATTTCAAATATTGATACTAAATTTTTCAATATTTGTCAGGTTTACAGTCATTTTTCAGCAATTTTTGTTCAAGATTAGTTAAAATAATTATTACCACAATAGAGTTCTTTGGCTTTCATTTGATACCAAAAACATGTGCTTTTGATTGGATTGAGCAAAGTTATGCAGCAAAAAGATATAGCTGTTTTCATTACGTGTCAAAAATTAGTGCTTGATGAGCATGCATGTGCATGCGTTCAAACATTCTACACGCTGATATGCGTGTATAAATTTTGTTGGGCGCACACATTGACTGTGAATAATGATTTATTTTTTGCATAACTTTGCTCAATCCAATCAAAAGCACATGTTTTTGGTATCAAATGAAAGCCAAAGAACTGAACTTTATTGTGGTAACAATTATTTTAACTAATCTTGAACAAAAATTGCTGAAAAATGACTGTAAACCTGACAAATATTGAAAAATTTAGTATCAAATTTTGAAGTTTTATTACTTTCACAGACTGTGCGAGGTTACAACGCGTCTATTCATCCAAAATTTATCAGATTTGGTTGAGTATTTGCTGAGTTACAGCGAATAAAACGGGCCAAAAATGACGTTTTTCAATAGAAAAATCAAAACTAAAAAAATTCGACAATTTTTGACAGGTACATGCTATAGTGATGTTGTATATATCGTTAGACGTAGAATGGAATGGGCTATCGAATAATATCTAATACATTAGGTTTTCTATAATTAGGCGGAAAAAATCTATTTTATTTGAATTAAAATTTTTAACTTCAAATTTTCCGAAATAATTTAACTTCATGAAAATCTCCATCAAAAATGCTTTCGAATGATATATACATTATGGGGGTTACCTCAAACGACTAAGCTGCTATGAAGCAATGAAGTTCCGTACATACACTTTTTGGTCAGACTATAGATCAATTCCTTGAATTTTTATTTTTATTTTTTTAGTGTAAAACGTCGGGTTTCTTAAATGATTGATGAAACCTAAAAAATAAGTTTCGAAGTTGTGTGTGCCGCTACTGATTCACTAGTATCCGCGGTTTTCAATAAAGGTCAAAAGGTTATTTTTGTTCCTTCTAGAGAAGCAACTATCGTTTTAAAATTGACTGCTCATAGCGTTTAACAGTTGACGGTTAACGATTAACGAGCAGGCTGCATAGCCAGTATGTTTTGCGTGTATTTTTAGCTTGGGAGCAGCCTGCTGATTTTTGTTTGTATATATGCAGAAAAGTCAATAATCGATGTACACTGCTGTAACAATGTACTTTTTCAAATTCGGCACCGAGATGGTTCACCAGCAGTATATAAGAGCCATTAGAAAACACTTTATCGCTTCTTGTTTTTAGAGCTGATTTGCTCAGCTCAGATCAAAGTGTCACTTTTGAGCCAAATGGCTCGTGCAGCGGGATGCTTAACATTCTGCAGCACTTTTTTGTAGGTACTACGTATTTAGATTAAGTAAAAATAAGCTAGTTATAAAGTAAAGTAAGATACGAAGTATGGAGTAGAGAACAAATTCATTTAAACCTGAAAGGTAGAGTCTGGGGAAGGAACCTTGCCCCTTTTGGGGCCTACTTGTTTATGTTGATTCGATGCTAGTCATGCAGCCACACTAACAACATTCTAGACTTCTAATTTGTTAAGTTACGTAACGCTTGACAGCTGGAAACTGGGGTCTCCAAAATTTCTTTCCGTTTCTTTCTTATTATTTTTCTTGTCCAAGATTGGTAGATATATAAATTTCTTTTTTCTTCAAAAAATGCAAGTATTTTTTCCTGTATTTTCTTATCTTTAAATAATGACTTAGCTGTATGGCTCACAAGCTTTCCGGCTAAATAAATTTGCGTACACTCAACCAATTGACCTGAGTAGGTATGATATTTATACCATGTCGAATAAATGGACTCTAGTGACCAGGTGGCTATATATGGGATGGCTCGCGACTGATGGGTCGACTGCCTTATTTTGCTTATGGTTTAAGTAACTAATCTTTGTGTATAACTAGGTGATCGAGAACGGCTGGTGTAAAAGGTCACGTAACTAGGGTATACGTAGGGACACATTTTGGTGGACTGATGTTTTCCCACTCTGAAAGTGGGGGGGGGGGTGAAAACGTCAGTCCACCATATCAGAGAAGTTTCCAACATAGATTGTACATCCTATATTACTACGACAATTAATGAAAATTGTAGTCAACGGAGAGTTAACTCAGATGCTCAAATTAAACTTACAAAAATTTCATCCTTCAACAGTCGACGCTGTCGTATAAGTAAGCTGAGTTTCAAAAGTAACTTGCTCTATGACTTAATTATTGTACTTTTATTTTTTAATTACTTTTTTGTATATCTTTAAGCAAAAACCTGGATATGTGACTCAACCAACTCCGAAAGACCTTGAAGAACAGGAAAACTTAGAAAAAGAAGCTATGGCGAAAGAACTAGAAAAACAGGGAAAAACTGCTACAGAGGCTAAAACCCTAGCATTTACAGAAAAAGGTGCAATAGAACCTAAACCCCTAGCATTCACGGAAAAAGGTGCTATGGAGGCTAAAACTTTAGTATTCACAGAAAAAGGTGCTATAGGGGCTAAAGCCCTAGCATTTACGGAAAAAGGTGGTATAGAGGCCAAAACATTACAACAAGCAGCGGAAAAAGACGAAGGTTGGTTTAAAACTTACTGCCATTAAGGCCTATCCACACGCACGCCATGGCGCATGAGCGGGCGTATGAGCGGGCGCACACGCACACTCGCATACTGCAGTGTGTGAAATAATGCAGCAGGCAGTGTGAAAATAGAATGCGCCCGCTCATGCGCCCGCTCATGCGCCCGCTCATGCGCCCTCGTGTGACTAGGCCTTTACTTTACATAATAAGCAGCAGTTTCATTAAAATTTTGTTCGTTATTTTCTGCTGTCAAAAGGTCTGTTTACTTGCAATTAAGTTTGTTCCTGCCGTGTAAAATTTGAAAATAATTGAAATTAGTTAAAAATAATGAATACCTATTCTGTTAGTCTTTTGAAATCGAAGGTGAAGCCGAAATAGAATGAAATTTGCACCGCGAACATGCATATATAATACTCATAGGTAGCGATTAGATATTTTTTGTTAGAAATAAAACAAATAATGCTTCAATTAAGTAAACAAGCAACAGTTTGCTGCAAAAGAAAAATAATAATTTTCAGTAGTTTGTCATGTTTGACAAAAAACCTGTTGCGAGCTTATTCTGTGTTCCAACGGAGTCAATGCAGTGTGCGAAAATTTTTCTATGCAATTACAGTACCGATCAAACTTCCTTGCTACAAATTCCAGAGTCAAAATGGAGTCGGAGTTACCTGATTTTAGAGTCAGAGTTTATACATGATTATCTATACTTTGACTCCGGAATTAAGTGACTCCGACCCCGTGTTAACTCCGATACACTGCTTTCAAAGTTTCAAACAAAATATTGCTTTCCATTTTAGAGTTAAAGCCTTTGTTTAGAATTTTATTTGATCTTGCACATAGTCAACTGACCTTGCACATAGTCAACATGTTCCAGCAATTGGGTTGTTCCAGTTTTTATATATGTAAAAGTTGAAAATATGACTGGGATTCACTAAGTTCACTTCACTTCACTTCACGTCACTGTTTAGCTTTAGGCTCCGTCTAAAATGTTCTTTTCGAATAAATATAGAACATACATAGTATTGAAAAATGTGTATTTCTTACGATAACGTGTTCAGTTTGACTGGGTTAACTTACACATGCTATGTGAATTCCAGCCTTATTATGTACTCAGTGTGAGACTATCCTTTAGTTTTAAAGTAAAAATGTTAGTTATTAATAACCGACGTATGTGCATTTCAACGATGCCAATGGTAAAACACGTTATCGATATTTGTGCAATGACTGGAATGGAATGTTTACATACATGTGTGTGTAATGTTCAGCACTTCTGTGTCTTTCAACTGCAACTGCATTCGACATAACACAAGCATACTAACGCTTCGCACATGCAATGAAGGCCTGCACAGCAGTCTACTCACACACACGCACACACAACTATAGTTAATATTATCACATGGCCTAGTGTTATTGTCTGAGGGCCATTATAAGGACCTGTTGCGGTGTGCCGCAACAGGAAAAAGTTTTCAGTCACAATTAGTTAAGGTGGTAGTTACGTATTCGAGGTTTTCCTGATTTCTATGTAAATTTTGCGCCCACAGAACTATAGTTGCAAATGAGACCCGAGCACAAATTTTTGGCACAGTACTGTAAAGGTCAAGATCTCCAGGAACTTTTTCAAAATTTCTCCTGTGGACATTTTTATAGGGCTTTAAGTACATGAAAATATCAAATTGTCGGTGCGTTTGCTTTTCAGCTATTTTCTGAGTGAATTTACTAGGTATTAAAAAAGTGGGGGAGATGCCTGGATATCTTAAACATGTCAAAAACTTTACCAATTTTCAGCCCCAACAGGTAATCTTATGATTCAGAGCTGTGGCGCAAACTTTTCGTAAAAAATCCAAATAAAATATTTTAGAAAGGACCTTTCTACAGTTTCTTATACTGGAAACAAAACCAAAAGCTAGGTTTTAATGCATGGCATACATTTAGGTAAGATATTGTTCTACTCAATGCAAAAGATCGCTTGTGATTTGAATTTGTAATTGCTGATCTATGGCTTTCCAAAAAACACCAAAAAACGCAATTACGTCAACCCTTAAGTCATATCATACAAATCATACCACCAGGGGCCGTTGCCAACTTACAAGCACAAACAAAGTGGCAGATCAGTAGTTACGATTTCAACATATAAATTCATTACGAATCACCGATTTTTCACTACAGTTATTACAATAGGGCCGTAAGGAGAGGGACGGGGCCCGGGGGGGGGAAAGCCACAGAGCATGCAATTATCAAATTTATATCAAAAATTAAACAATATAATAACAAGAAATTAAAAAACTTGATATTGATATATATAACGTTGATTATTTTTCAAGGTTACGAGGTCATTGATGAAATAAGAAGTCAAGTGGCGGACATGGAGGCTGGTGCAACCGGAGCCGTGCCTGAGAAAAAAAGTTCAGGTGAGAAAAACTGAACCAGGGTTATCACAAGGCAGAATTAAAAATAACAATCAAGAAATAAGGTCCTATTTTAGAACTACCACAAAAATAAAGGCATTAGAACGTAGACAATAGACATATCCATTCTTTGCTGCCCAAGTGAGTTGTTGCGTCATTTTATATTTCAGCACCTCAAGCCTTATTTTCCGACCTTTCTTCATAATTTTTATTTCTGCGTAGATAGAACTAGGCCGCAGGGTGGTTCACACTAGGAAGAAATAAAAAATAACAAACTGAAAATAAAAAACTAACATTAAAATTGGTAATGTATAAGATAAATAAAGGGGTATTCCCATTGTAGAAATAAGAATTAAGAAACTTGAATTAAGCTTTTGTCATTTCAAACATATCAAACCTCTGTTCTGAAATAAGAATAAGTAATAAGTCTGTGTCGGCATTTAACGGGTAGCCGATGGTGAGGGACCCTCTTTTCTAAGCATAGACTCTCTATTCTAGGCAGAGGATTGTCGTAATTTGGACAAAAGACCCGATATTTATATTCAAGATTCTGAAGTACCCCTAGGAACATCAAAATTTCAATTTCGAAAGTTTCACCCCTTATAATCCCCTTTGGGGGTTTCTGAGGGGGACATAGGCAGGGCCCAGGGGTCACCTAGGCAAAAATGTACCTCAGATTTGTGTTCAGGTGCTCAAGATTTTTAAAATTTCCAAATGTATGATTGAAAAAATATATCCCTATATTAAAAAATAATCATCTTGTTCCACATTTTTTTATTCTAAGTTAGCAGAGATTTTATAGGCAAACTGTAAAAAATTCAACTTTTAAGTATTTATTTTCAAACTCTACAAATCAGTTCTTGTACCAGCAAGAGTACATAATAACGTCTCACTCTATGTAGAAGAGTGAGACACTCTCCTTCCTGCCTGTGTTCTAGCGCAGGCAGATGCGCTGGTCATTTTCAAGCCAAATGTTGCCGTTTTGTGCAACATGTGGCTGGCCAATCAGCGCGTAGATTCTCTGCGTAACACACTTTAGTATATAATTGCTGATGTGTTGATAAGTATTAAGATAGGGATAAAACATTAACTCATTTTTAATACATTATTTAGGTGCTAAAACATCACGAAATGTTTGCAAATACGTTTGTGGACATTTTGACAAACTTTCAGCGAAATTGACAGAGAAACTTTCGAGACATGAACTTTTCTCAATTCTTTGAAAATTTCTCCATCAATTTCGCTGAAAGTTTGTCAAAATGTACACAAACGTATTTGCAAACATTTTGTGATATTTTAGCAACTAAATAATGTATTAAAAATGAGTTATTACCGTTTTATCTCCATCTTAATGCTTATCAACGCATAAGCGATTATAGACTCAAGTGTGTTACGCAGAAATTCTACGCGCTGATTGGCCAGCCACATGTTGCACAAAACGGCAACATGTGGCCAGAAAACGACCAGCGCATCTACCTAGAACATAGGCAGGAAGGAGAGTGTCTCACTCTTCTTCTATAGAGAGTGAGACGCTATTATGTACTCTTGGTACCAGGGTTCATGCTTTTATTGTCATTGTGTTATTTTGGATTGGATTGATATCAAATTGGTTCTTGATTTTTTTCATCAGAGACCTTGTGGCTGGCCCGACAGGTCGGAAAATAACAGTACACGCTAGTTCGGGATGAGACAAACAAGACACCTGGGGCCTATTGCATAAAACTACATCTACACTACAACTCCTACACCTATGCTTTTTCAGTTTCATAAAGCTACATCAATGTATCTACATAACATTTCTGCATCGCTACGTTACATCTAATGTATTTACACGTATTACAATGTATTTACAGTTACATGTACATTTACATTTACATTTACATTTACATTTCAAAGGAAATTTAGGGGCCAGTAATTGGCTGTATAAGTGGACTGTATACATATAGGTCCACGGTTTTTCCCGTTTTGTAGTCGAGGGGACTTTTCTTTTCCTATGGGAAGTGTAAAGTACCAGGAACACGAATCGTATAGCCGATATTCATAATATTACGCAAGTAACAATGAATTTGATTCTTAAATAAGGTTGATGAAAAGTTCACTAAACCGACAACAAACGATATAACAAGCAGGCGAACAAAACAAACAAAGCCTCAAAAAACTTCAAACCTTAACAATTACGTGCGAGTCAATGCCCAACAAAAGGGCCATAAAAATTGGCTTGCCACGAGAAGGCACAAAATACGATACTTAAAAACCTCCAATATCGAAGTCAAACGTTCGCAATTTCTGGTCAAACTCATCTTTAAAAACTAAACCGTATTAATCCCAAAGAGAAACTACACTGCATAACAAGCCTAAAAGCCTGTTGACACGAGGGCTCACGCCATGTAGCATGAGCGGGCGCACGAGCGGGCGCACACGCACACTGTCTACTGCATTGTGATGAAATAATGCAGCAGGCGGTATGAATATTCTATTGATAAAATGCGTCCGCTCATGCGCCCGCTCGTGCGCCCGCTCATGCTTCATGGCGTTCGCTATGGTGTACGCTATGCAATACGCTCGCTCATGCGCGTGTAAATAAACGAGCAGCATTGTGCAAGTGAGCTGCCTGTGTATACGTATCCGTGTATACGTACAGGATACAGCTGCACAACACACATACGCACACAGACATAAAAATTAGGTAAGCACATAAACACACAACGGAATTTTTCTGACAAACTCAATCGCTCTCAATTTCTAATGAAACTTCTGGCGTTAGTAAAAGAATTACACTTATTGCTGATCGTGATTGTCTATGCCTTTATATTATTGCAGCTAAAGCAGTTGGCAAACAAAAGAAGATAACCAAGCCAAGGGTCGGTCAAACAGCGGGTCTTCCAGAATCAGAAGAAGAAGAAGAAGAGCCACAACAAGTAGGGCAAGTCAGGTTTGTTCAGACAATGGGCGGTATGCCAATGGGTGGTGCTGTACCAATGGGTGGTAGGAGAATGCGTGGGACTGAAGAGGATGAAGAATCAGAAGAGGAGGAGGAGGAAGCTCCATCAAGAAGAGGATGGGGTGGTTTGGGAAGATTTGGTCGTAAACGAAGGCGGAGAGAGGATGATGAAGATGATGAGGATGATGACAGGCGGAGGTGGCGTGATGATGAAATGGATGAGGAAGAAGAAGAGGAGGGTGGTGGAGGAGGGCCACAACAGGGGGGTGGCGGTGGGGGAGAACAGGGTGGAGGAGAGCAGGGTGGGGGTGGGGGAGAACAGGGTGGGGGAGAGCAGGGTGGGGGTGGGGGAGAACAGGGTGGGGGTGGGGGAGAACAGGGTGGAGGAGAACAGGGTGGGGGTGGAGGAGAGCAGGGTGGTGGTGAAGAAAAAGAAAAGAAAAAGGACAAAAAAGATAAAGACGAAGAAAAAGAAAAGAAAAAAGACAAAAAAGATAAAGACAAAGACAAAGATAAAGACAAAGACAAAGACAAGAAAAAAGGCAAGGAAGGCAAGGAAGGAAAGGAAGGCAAGAAAGGCAAGAAAGAAAAAGAAGGCAAAGAAGGCAAGAAAGGCAAAAAAGAAAAAGAAGGCAAAGAAGGCAAGAAAGGCAAGAAAGATAAAGAAGGTAAAGAAGACAAAAAAGGGAAAAAGGGAAAAGAAGGAAAGGAAGGGAAAAAATCCAAAAAGGGTAAAGAAGGCAAGGAAGGCAAGGAAGGAAAAAAATCCAAAAAGGGTAAGGAAGGCAAGGAAGGAAAAAAAGCAAAAAAGGGTAAAGAAGGCAAGGAAGGAAAAAAAGGGAAAAAAGGAAAAAAAGAACTATCAGCAAAGGATAAAAGTGGTAAATCAAAAACTGGAAAAAAAGGAAAAGGACTTGCAACGAAGGATAAAAGTGGACGATCAAAAACTGGAAAAAAAGGAAAGGGACTATCAGCAAAGGATAAAAGTGGACGATCAAAAACTGGGAAAGCAAAATCTTCAAAAAGTGCAAAATCAAAAACTGGTAAAAGCCCGAGCAAGAAATTAGCTAAGGGCTCAAAAAGAAGTCCAAAAAGCTCAAAAAAAGGGAAAAGCTCAAAAATGGGAGTCAAAGGGTCAAAAAGAGGACTCAAAAGTTCAAAAAGAGGAGCCAAAGGGTCAAAACGAGGAGTCAAGGGTTCAAAACGAGGTTCCAAAAGTTCAAAACGAGGTAAAAGTTCTAAACGAGGTAAAAGTTCAAAACGAGGTTCGAAACGAGGAGGTAAGAAAGGTTCTAAAAGAGGTTCTAAAAAAGGTTCTAAAAAAGGAGGCAAAAAGTCAAAACGAAGTAAAAGTTCGAAAAAACGAGGAACTAAGAAAGGTTCTAAAAAAGGCTCTAAAAGTGGTTCTAAAAAAAGAGCCAAAAAGTCAAAGAAGGCAAAGCGGCCAAAAACGAAGAAAACGAAGAAAACGAAGCGACCTAAAACTAAAAAAACGAAAAAGGCTAAGAAAAGCGTCAAAAAAAAGAAACGCGGCAAGCGTTAAAAACGAAGATTGCAGGCACTGTTTTATGATATCTGCCTGCTATAAATTATTAGTGTAGTCAAAATAATATCAGTTTACCTCAAGGCTTAAGGGGGGCTCTGAGTAACTTCCAATAAGTTAAACTGCTTTAATGTTTCGTTTCTTGACGATACAAACTTTTTTGCTTAAATACAATCAAGGTAGACACCACGCAAGTATTTTTGCAAAGTTTGATGAGTCTCGCAGAATTTTAGCAAATGTTATGACTGCATAAAAATTAAAATTTTGAAAATTTTGACTAATTTTAAAAATGACGTAGCTCAGTGGTGCCTCAACCTTATTTAACAATCTATAGCTTGAATTAAAGACAATTATCTTGCCGAAGTGCAATGTTAGTCGACATTTGGTTACTGGACAATTTTTTAATTATTTAAATTTCTATCGAAAGTGACGTTTTGAAAAGCCTATAATATTGAGACAAATAACGATAATTAAAACTCGAGAAGTTCCGTACCCCCATATACATCTGTTCTAAAAGTGTGCGAAGTTTCATTCGGATCCGCTTTCGCAGCTGACAGTTATCTTGAAAAAACTTAACCTTATAGCCCAATTTCAGAAACCTGAAGTTTGCCTACACATACGTATTTTTCAAACAACAGAGCTAATTTTTTAGTACCAAAATTCGTTGAGAAAATTTCAGAAACCAAAAAGTAGCTAGCAAAGAATTGGTTTGAAAAATAGTGTATTTTTGTCAATGTTGCTCAACGCATTTTGGACATATTTTTAGAAAGGTTTGCTTACACATACAACTTTTTAAAAAGTTTTAGCTAGACATTCGCTGCATAAAACTGTTTTAAAAAAGCATTAAAAGTATTTTAAACAATTTTTTCTTTAGTTAGTTCGCGGAAACTCGACTAAAAAATTTTATCGCCCTAATTCAGTTATTCAGAGCGCCGCCTTAAGGCCCAGTCCTCACTACACTAAAATAAGAATTAAAAAATAAGAAAAAAACGGAATAATTGACAGAAAGAAGAATCTGAAATAGGACATAAGAAATAAAGCATTATGCGTTCACTGGGTATAAATAATAATCCCGACGAATCACAATTCTAGCTGTTATTTGACTGGCTGGAGGATAATTTAGCCGGGCTCTCAAACTTACGTACACAACATGTTCTAGTAATAACTGCGAACATAAAGTTCTTTAACAAACATATACTAATTATCTTATTAATTACCTTACTACCTTACTATACCATAGAAATTTTTGGCAACAAAATGAAATGATAATAACTCAGAAACAGCTCAACGCAGTAATTTATTACGTTATTAAACAGCTGAAATCATGGTCAAAACTTCGTTTGTTCAAAATTAGTAGGTTAAAGAAACTGTTTAACCGCTAAACTGGTTTGACAAAATATTAATTTATCTCATTATACTTATACGCATATTGTCGGGCTCGAACATCTACTAGTACGATGAAGATCCTAGCGATATTTTGCGTCATATGGTAGGCAAATATTGTAAGCTTCATAAGTTGCTTCAATATTGACGTAGAAACGTCATGGGCACGATAATTTTTTTGTGTGCGCAAAACGTCTCTTCTTCACCCGAAATTTTCGTTATTGCTGACGAAATTGATTTTCACTTGATTCGACAGCCTAATATCACATCTCGACCACTATGATCCATGTTTTTGCGCGGCCGCCTCAGCGGCCGTGCATACTAATTACAGTTAATGCACTGAAACTGAAAATGCATGTAAATCATATTCAGTTTCAGTGCACCACTGAAGCCTGCAGGAATGACCGGCTGGCTGATGCACGTTGTGTGCGTGTGTGTGCGATAAGTGATCGTGTGTGCGTACTGCGTGTGCGTGTCTCCCCATAATACTGGCAGGTTGACAATCGATATCTATCTGCAGTATCGATTGTTTTAAATCCCTGTCAAATTCCAAGACAGTCCTGCTCGTAACATTGTTTCTACCGCTATTCTTAACGAAACGATTAGTTACCTACAATTTCTGTCATCCAACATCCAACAGGGCTGTGGCCGAATGGTTAAGGTGTGTGACTACGAAACAGCCGTCAATGGGTTCGATTCCCATCAGCTCTACCATTTTTGCAAAATGTACTATAATGTTTTGTGTTTTTTTCAAATTTGCAAACTAAAAAAATCAAATGTCATAGGTATCAGTTTAAATCACCGGTCAATTCTCAAATCGTATGTACTTAGACATGCGTAAACCGTAATCGTCGAACAGATTTTAGTACTGCCAAATTTCTTAAGTCTTGTGACAGATTCAAGATTAACAATAAAGATGAAACTCTGCGAAACATTTGTAATCTCAAATCTGTATATGAAATTGAGGACTACCTACAAAAAATTTTGGTGCATGCCGCGCCTAATTTTACCGATACGGTAAAATAATACTCACTGTCGTCATGTGGAAATATGTGCGCTCGTCAACAGAAGTGCTTGTTAAATTTTTCCCATGGCGTGTGCAGTGACGCCAAATGTAAAGTCACTAGAATTTGACGGGCCCAAGAAACTGCCATTTTTGACATTTTATCCTTAATTTTAGACTTGAAAATACATAACAAAAATCCTGATCATACACTAACAAACGCACAGAACCAAAACTGCACCTTTTAGCTTCATTGTTCTTATCTGAGGTAGATGTGTGCCTTGGGCGAGTAACATATGTAAAATTAGGCAAAATTGGAGAACTTTCAGTTTTGACATGGGTAGCCCAACCCATATTAACAATTATTAACAAAAAACTCGTTCAAATTAAAAAAATAGCAAACTTATTGAATTATTTGAGTAAATGAACACAAAAACTTACCAAAAATTACCGAATTAATGACGTTGTAAACGTTATGCTTGCGATGCGTTGATGGCTCACGCGTTTAGCTCGTGGGTTTCATAATCAATAGGTTCCCAGTTCGACAAGTACCAATGCAAAATTTTTAAAATTAAAAATTTACAAAAATCGATCATCTGTGTAAACTCACGTGAGGTGTGTAATCCTCATGTAGATATGCAAATTAGTTCAAAAATAAGTTTAAAAAAGGAAGAAAAATTCGTCAATCAAAAAAATTTGTCAGTTTGGACTAGCCATTAATCCATCTAATTTGACGGCTTGTTCTGAGCTGCGTCATTCTAAGAGAAAGGTTTTCGGTTTACACGGGAATTCGGTTTGCCTGTTTGTCCTGGTAGCCAAAATATTGGTTTAGAGCCGCCAAACAGTGAGTCTCTAAAGGTGACTTCTGTCAGCTTTTGAAGCTGTGGCCTTTTAAATGGTAGGTTCACACATAAGCCAACATTTCAGTTTGAAATGTGTGGTCCACCTTTTTCGAATTTTGACTGAGCGTTTGTTTGATTTAGCTCGTTTGAAGATAGCAATCAACATATTTAAAATTAAAACTCAAAATCAGCCGCTTCTGAGTAATGGGTAATATAGAACTTGCAATGACCAGTCCATTCTGGATGACCACGATCTTTCAAACTGTAGCTACTCAGAAACGCCTCAGTTTTACCAAAGTTTTTGTGGTTGCGTAAAATTGCATTACAGCGATATTTCATCCATCATTTGACAGTTTACGGCATTGTATCAGACGTCATGGTTTCGAAAAACTTTTACAATTATGGCTAGCTACACAAAATTGTGAGATCAAATTGTTAAACTGAAAGCTAATTTTTGCTCTATCTAACTGTCAAAACCAAAACATTTTACATAGAACCTGAAAAAAGTGGCCGAATAATCTTTTTAAAGAATATTTTGTTTGCGAAAATTCCTCTGCGAGTACTCACACAATAAACGTATTTAACGAAAATTTGCAATTTATTTAAACCGTTGTAACCTGCTTCAACGTCGGCATAGACTTGTGAAATTGACCGCACTCTACTCAGAACAGTAGACACTTTTGAGTTTCAAGTGACATTTTACTTGACGTTCACCGACACAAAGACTAATCACATACGACCATGAATTTATACTGACCGTTGGTCAATTTCTACGTCATTAACTGACATATCAGTCGATAGCTTTTGACAAATATATACAAGCGTATGAAACTAATTTTATGTCGACGCCACAACCATATAAAAAAAATGGTGAGGAGAGTGGAGGTGGAGTGACAAGTAATCGCTCGCGACTACTATTGCTCTAGAACTTTGAACAAGTTCTAGAAAATAGCAGCGACTTTGCTGGGTGATGCCGCAATGGACGGAAGGCAAAATTGCAAAAGGAACAAAACCAAAAGAAGAGAAAAGAAAACAAAAGAAGAGAAAAAATGGAAAAAAACTAGAAGATAAAAGTAAGGAGAAGAAACGAACAAAGAAACATGGAAAAAAAACCAGACCAAGAGAAAAGAAAGGAAAAGAAAAAAATGGAAACAAAACCAGAAGACAAGTAAAGAAAGAAAAAGGGAAAAATCGAAAGAAAGCTAGAAGAAGAGATAAGTAAGGAAAAGAAACGAACAAAGAAAAATGGAAAGAAAACGAGAAGAAGAAAAAAAAGGAAAAAAAAAGAAAAAAGAAAAATAGATAGAAAACCAGATGACGAGAAAAGAAAGAAAAATAGAGGGAAAATGAAAAATGGAAGGAAAACCAGATGAAAAGAAAAGAAAAAGAAAGAAAAATGAAAATAGAAAGAAAACCAGAAGAAGAGAAACGAAGGGAAAATAAAAGAAAAGAAAAACTCTGTGAGCGACATCATAGGAAAAGAATGGACGAAAAATAAGGAAGCCAACAGCAAACAGTCAAGAAAGACAGGAAAGAAAGAAGGAATTTGACACTGAAAAAGCCGACCTACAGCGATGGCGGACGAGGATCAGAAAGAACTAAATTAGGTACTTAAAGAAAGGGGCGGAAAAGCAAAAAGCGGAGGAATATAAGTGATGAAAGGAGGAAGAAGGCTAGCAATGGAGATTTCGAAAAAGAACAACGTTTTGAAAAATCAAAAAGCACAGGAGATGCGCACAGCGATTTGCAAAAACTGATGCTGAGCCTCAGGAAGAACAAGAAAAAGCGCAATCTGACAGGCTAAAGGTAGAAAATAGCTGAAGAAGCAACCCGCAGGCATATAAGACGCGAAGATAAAACGGAAAAAAAGAAAGCTAGGATGCAGCCAAAGGAAAAACGAAAGAGAGGTATCTCAAACCAGAGAATTTTGCACACGAGTACTGCTGCTACTACAATAGTAATGCTTCTGCTAGGACTACTACTACTGGCTCTACTACTACCCGTGCTCAGTGCTGGGGCTGCCGTTACGACTAAGACAATCGCTGCTGCTTATCTGCTGCCGTTACTACTACTGCTGATATAACTACTGCCATGGCTGCTATTACTACTAAATTAAAATTAAAATATTTGGTGTGATCTTAGGTTCTATAGTCAGACCACACTCCAACTGTATCCAGTTATACTTGTAAAACTACACAGCACAAATCACAGCTAATACCAGTGCTATCACTAGTTACACCATCACCCCCCCCCCTTTATAGGGTTAAGGTGAATATCTAGTCGGAGGTCTTCGTTGCCTCCTGGGATACCGCTGTTCTTGTAGATAGGTGGGTTGTGCCATCGGTCGAACTAAGTCTTGATTGTCATGTTGGTCTGTGTGATCGTAAAAACGTCGCATTTTCCTTGAATTCCAGACTTGGTTGTCCGATAGCAGATATGTCCAGTCACCAAGGACTTTGAGGACTTTCAAAGGCTTTGACCACGGACTGTGTCCTTTGAGAACTTGCGCTGGTGATTTCCTCACAAGGACTTGATCTCCGCGGCGATATGGTCCTCTGTTTATTATAATACTTCGGTTTTGGTCTGTTCTGTTTTTTGTCGGTTTTCTTGGGTTATCCGAGGTGTCAGCAGAGTTTGTGTGTGCTGGTTGAAATGGGGGTCTCATATCCCATCCATGCATCAACTGAGCTGGACTTTTTCCGTTGTGTTGGAGCGGAGTGGCACGATAACTCTGGATTAGTTGTCGAAGTTCTTGGTACCAGTGACCTTTGCCTCTGAATGTTTGTGCACCGTATTTCAAATAACATTGAATGCCTCAACTTGTCCATTTGTTTGTGGGTTATAGACTGGTGTTTTCAAGTGCTTGATGCCATTCGATGAGAGGAAAATTTCAAATTCATCGGAACGAAATTGTGGGCCATTGTCTGTAAGTAGCTCAGCTGAATATCCGTAACGAGCAAATACGTTTTCTAACCAATTTATAATGCTGCTACTGCTGATATTTCCAAAAGTTTGGTATTCCGGAAAGTTCGAAAAGTGATCCATTAAAACTGCTATATATTTTGCATTTTCAGGTGCTATAGCAAAGGGGCCTGTAATGTCAATGCTTAACCGTTGCCACGGTTTTTCTGGTTTTTCCAGGTGAGTCTCATGTTTCTTTTCAGGTGGCCATGACTTGTCACTTCTTTGACACGGTCTGCAATGACGCACAGTGGTTTCAATTTCGCCGTTCATACCGGGCCACCAGTACGTTTGTCGCAGTTTGCGTTTCATGCGTGATGCTCCTGGGTGTCCCTTATGAGCTAGACGCAATACGAGGGCTCTCAGGCTAGTTGGTAACACTATGCGATCGTCATTACGTAATAGCAGATCGTTCACCCAGATCATTGCGGATAAGATAGTAAGGTCGTAGGCTGTAGTTCTTTTTGTGTTGGTCTTTCCAGACCTTTTTTTGTTAGGTTAGACTTCACTGCACTTAGCCGCGGGTCTGTTTTGCTTTCTTTTTGCAACTGACTTATCGTTATTCCAGTCGGAGTGATGAGCGCAGTAATAGAAGCTATACTGGTATCGTCTATAGTGTCTGCTTTACAAGGCATACGTGAAAGAGCGTCAGGTGCAATATTTGACGTACCCTTTCGATACTCCACCGTAAAGTCAAACACTGAAAGACGGTCATTCCATCGGTGAAACTTAGATGATTTTCTGCCGGTTCCATCTTACTTGAGTAATGCTTTAAGAGGTTCATGATCGGTGCGTAAGGTGAATGTGCGACCTAACAAAATTTTTCCCAATGTTCGCACGCCCATACACAAGCGAGACCTTCGAGTTCTGTGGCTGCGTAGCGGCGTTCATGTTGTTTTAGAGTGTAAGAGGCGAAAGCTATGGGTACTTCTTTGCCACTTTGTATTTGGGAGAGAGTGGCCCCCAGCCCTACTTCAGATGCATCCGTGGAAACTATTGTCGGAGCATTTGGATCGAAAATTGCTACAATCAGTTTTTCTGAGTGTCTTTTTTAGATTTCGGAAGGCTGTTTGGCACTGAGCACTCCAGATGAACTTGGCGCCTTTACGAGTGAGTTGTCGCAAAGGCTCAGCTATGGTTGCCAAGTTCGGAATAAAAGGCTGATAATGGTTTACGAAACCGAGAAATTGTTGTACGCTTTTGACATCGGCGGGAGGTGGTGCATCTTTGATTGCTGCCACACGACGAGGGTTTGGACTAATTTTTTTGTGGCCGATAATGTGTCCTAGAAATTCAATTTCAGGGACCGAGTAAATACACTTTGATTTGTTTAAGCGAAAGTTTTTCGAGGCGAGAGCTGATAAAACTTTCTTGAGGTTGCTATCATGTTCAGTTTTAGACGCACCGAAGACCAATATGTCGTCGATGTATGCGACGCATCCTGGTATTCCTGCTAGGGTTTCTGAGACGCATCGTTGGAAAACCGAGGCCGAATCTGTGAGGCCCATTGGTAGTTTTTTGTACTGGTTGACTCCTTCATGTGTTACTGTAGCCGTAAGCGATCTACTTTCAGGAGCAAGCGGAATAGCAAAATAGGCTTTACTCAGATCGAGCTTGGTAAAGATATTTGCTGCTTGGAGTTCTAAAAGTAGTTCCTTGATATTGGGTAGAGGGAATCTGTCTGGGATCACGTAAGGGTTCAACTTTGTCAAATCCGTTGTGATCCGGACTTGACCGTTAGGCTTTGGCACTGTAACCATAGCGTGCTGCCACTGACTTTTTGGGCATGGTTCCCATATGCCTTGTTCAAGCATATTTTTTATTTCATTTTTGACCGCAGCACGTCGAGCTAAAGGTAGCGGTCGTAGTTTTGTCGTTTGTGGTCGAGCATTGGGTTTTAGAGTGATTTTGTGCTCATAGTCAGGATAGTCTCCAATTTCAGTAATGGTCAAACTCGGATAATTTTTGATGATGTCGAGAAATGATTGTGACGTGAGAGCGTGGACATCAAAAGACATGGGGTCTAACTGTAGCTGAAGGTCTTTAATTGCGTCCTTACCGAGCACTGGTTTGCTGAGATTAGGCATGACATAAAATCGTATGTTTGCCGTGCGACCTTCAAATTGAACTTGGCCCGCAAATGTTCCTTTGATGCCGTCAATTGGCGTTTTGTTGTAACCATAAATTTGGGTGCCGTTTTGGAGTGGTTTGAGGGGGCTTTGACTGAAGTTAGACTCATATATCTGATTAGTTATAGTCGAAATATCAGAGCCCGAGTCAACTTCGAATTTCTGTTCAATTTCATTTTTACCGTTGCGAATTGACACGTTGCAGGTGAAAGATTTTTTGAATGAGTTAGTAAATTTCGCAGTATTTATACTCAAAAATCCAATAGAATTGGTCGACTCAGATTCATTGAATGAATCACCTAAATGGAGTTCTTTAACGTTCTTAGTGCGACAGCAGCCGGCCCAGTGCCCGTGTTTGCCACATTTGCGGCATACGGCATTTCGGGCAGGGCATAAGAAATTTTGGTCATGGTCACGGCCACAGCGACTGCATTTGCGATAGTTTTGACCGCTATGTGACTGATGACTGTTACGCGACGTTTGAGAACGGTATCGATTTGTATTTTGCTTGTCTTGAGATTGAGGAGGTCTTTGATTCAGTTTGTGAATTGCTTTGGCACCGTTCCTATTGTCAATATGGTTGACATTTTCGCGCGCAGATTCATCAGCCTTCATTTGAGAAAAGAATTTATCAAAATCGATAACTGACTCGGTTAGGAGTTTTTCTTGTGACTGTTTGTTATTACAACCGACAACCAGCATCGTAGCAATCATGTTTTTTCGCAATTGTTACAAAAAGCGCAGTCTGCAGCGAGAGTTCGGAGGGCTGAAAGAAACTACTAGAAAAAAGATTAGTGAACCCAATTCGGGCCATATTTTAGTACTAAAATTTCAAGTATTTTAGTTAAAATGCTTTGTTATCGAGTTAATTTTGAACCAAAACTAAACAAATAATTAAATTTGGTAATGAAACTGTGTTATCTAAATGAAAAATAACGAAAATGGAACTGAAAAACGACATTCTAGTAATTACCTGTACACTATCAAATTTGTGAGTAAACATTATAACTAAGCTCAAAAATGAAAGACAAGTATATCTGTACAACAATTTTGTTAATTTTGGCATTGAAATTACGCTGTACAACAATTTTGTGAGTTAAGCAATCAAAAATATACTGTACACAAGTTTGTGAGTTGAGCAAAAATAAAGCACTAATGTTAAAGCACCCAATACTAGTATATACATTAGTAAACAAGTGTTCAAAAAAAATACGCCAAATTTTAACTATTACCTCGCAAAATCCGGCTTCCGCGCTCTAGGCCACGACTACCTAGTCTCACAGCGCTTCCACCTTCTACGCCCTGAAAAGAATGACTATTACCTCACCTTGACCCGCGCGCAACTGCAGTGAGAGGGTGCCCCCTATGAGCCCGAAGACCGAGGGGACCAAGAATCTACAGTCCGCGTATAGGCCATAACTTACCAGGGGATGGGGTCTGTGGATTTCGCACACTCCCGGATCGGCCCTCTCACCAGGAGAGAGTGGCTATACTCCACTTCGTCGTGCAAGCAACAACCGGACAACTTCCCTCAAGTCCGCAATGCCCCTGTAGAAGTTAATCTACGGTAAGAAGCCAGACGACTACAAGAGCACACTTACCTCGAGTTTCGTCAGAGAATCACCGACACTTACCTTGACGAAAGATAATCTACGGTAAGAAGCTAGTCGATCGCCAAAACGAATGCCGAAAATCCTCCTCCAAGCTGTGCTTGAGCAGTCGTACTCCGATGTAATAGGAAGTTAAACGACGGCGCGTAGCTAGACGACCAATACACCAGAACACTCCTGCTAGTTGTCAAATCCGTGAACTAAATTAGTACCTATTCTAAGCTACTCTTCGGCAAGAAGCCAAGCGAAGAAAAGATACCTTAATAAGAGAAAAGACCTATGGGTATGAAACACCTACGTCAAGCTACTCTACGGTAAGAAGCCAGGCGAAACGTCGATGCTCCATCCCGTTGGCCGTTCCCTTATTGAACGCCAACCCAAGCTGAATCTACGGTAAGAAGCTAAGCGAGGAACTGACGTCCATTAGGTCCTATCCAATGCAGAAACACCTGGGCCAAGCTAATCTACGGTAAGAAGCTAGGCGAGGACCAGATGTTGGTGCCACGTCACATCCGAGAACAAAGGAAGCACTACAACCTAAGCTAATCTACGGTAAGAAGCCAGGCGAAGGTGTAGCGCAAAACGTCACATCCATGGTTCAAAAGTGTCTGCCCGAGTTGAACTTCGGCAAGTAACCAGACGAGGGCCAGAACACTGTAAGAGTCAAATCCGAGAATGCAGGACACCTATACCAAGCTAACCTACGGTAAGGAGCCAGGCGAGGAACAGGGCCTGCACCGAAGAGCCGAACACCTTGGGTCAAGAGATCGTATGCCTAGGTAAGATAATCTACGGAAAGAAGCCAGTCGAACCTAAGCAAACTACAACATGCCTCCGGGTGACGACATCTTCTAAAAAGGTAAACGAAACATACAAATTTCACCAGTTATACAAAATAATTTACATAATTTTCCATAATTTATAGTTGACAGGCAGAAACATTATGAAAACAACAATGAAAACACTATCCCGAAGTAAATTCAACAAAATTTTCACTATCACAACGCTGGTTTCTTCCGATGTTGACCTTCCGAAAACAACAAGTTGATCTACGGTAAGAAGCTAGACGAGCTGCCTCCGTCTTGCCAACACCGTCTCCCCTCCGCAGTCTTATTCGAGAGTATGCACGTCTTGCTGTTGTTGTTGCTCCTGCTCTTGGAGCTCCAGTTGTCGCAGCATTTCTTGGTTTCGAGCCTCTGCGCCTCGCGCTTTTCGATCGGCAAATTTCTCCGTCTTTTGCCACTGTTTATACTCGTTATTAACCCACTCGCGCGTCGGCCCGTCAAGGAACTCTGGGAACAGGACATCGCGAACCAGCATCCAACATTTCCCAAGCCAGTTCTCTCCTGGGAATTTCTCCATGAACTGGAGATTGCGGTCCTTGATGTGGACGCCGATTCCCCAACGCCTGTCCGACCAACACGCCTCTGCCAGCAGATCATTGCGGGACTGGTGCAAGAGATCACGCACCTCACGTAGCTGCTGCGCCCGTGCCAGACACATCTGGAACATCGTTGGGAATGCCAGGACTTTATACCACAGCGTTGCACGAATGTTGTGCTCCGGCAGGACCTGGTCTCCCATCACCTTTGTTTGCCCTGGCGATGTTGCGCACGCTAGCCTCTCTGCGATGTCGTGCAGACCATAGCCATCTCGAGCCTTGATGTAGTAGTAGACTTGCTCCCCGCAATAGAAGTCTTTGCCTTCATACTCGAATGGCACAGGCGTGTTGTGCGGACCACGACGCACAATATGATGGTTAGATAGGACAAAGCGATAGGTGAAGAAGCCATAGATGTTCGGTCGACGACGGCGATCACGCCGCGCTTGCTTCACCTTCTCCATGCATGCCCGCTGTAAGATCGTGGCATATGCAATCATATTCGCTGTCCGTCCTTCCCAGGTTTCCACACGATAGTTGGGACCGAGCGCAACGAGATCGGGCACCATGTGCGGCAGACGAGACACTATGGACAGGGCTCGCATAAGGGCCGCATCGCTGTTGCCGTCGCGTCCTTCTAGGATCAGCGGCGCATACCACAAATCCCCGTGTCGCACGTACAACGCCGGGATGTAGATGGTGGCAATGGTATCCCTTGGCGGTGGATCGATCGGCCGACCGTGAGGGTCACGCTCATGCGTCGCGTACGGCTCCTTCTCGAAGTCCACCTCAACCCGCGCCGCGAACCGCTTAAGCGCTTCACGCACCATCCACCAGATCTTCTTATGGCCCATGCCAAACACGAACTCCGCCCGATTTCTGGTCGTAGCCCATCTCTCCAACAGCTCCTCTAACAATTGGCAAATCGGGTGCACCGGGTGAATATCCTTCTGCACGGCCGAACTAGGAAGCTGCAGCACTTGCCATCTCGATGAAGACCAACACTTCACAAGCTTGCGCGTCGGCCCCGGTTGCGCCTGCTGCTCGATGGCGGCTGATGGGGTGCCTCGCATCTGCTCCAGCGAAGGTCTGACTCGCATTGGTTCTTCGTTGTTTGGGACTTGAGGAGCAGCGACCATCGGGTTTTCCTGTCGTCTAGTTGGTGGTTCCGGGCCAGTAAATGGGCGTGCGACATAGCGGATCAGCGGCGACGGGTTTCGCATTACTTCGGCTTTGTTGAACTCCACATGGGGAATGTGGTACGCGACAAGCCAGTCTGTGCTGACCAACAGCGAGCCCTTGCCATAGATGCCTCCTTGCTTGCCCTTTCCGGTGATTCCGGGCATGTCTTCGCCATAGTGGCCTTCGGGCTCGGGCACATTAGGCTCTTCCTCTGCTGCTGCGGCCTCTGCCGCCTCCATCTCCCGTCGGTTCCAGGGCACCAGTTGCTCCTCTGCTGGGCCCTCTGCAACTGCCTCTTCGATATCCGCGTCTCTGGCTATCTCTTCCGCTAGCTGTGGTGGCAGGTCCTGGATGGAACCATAGTGCTCGTACTCCACCGGAGGGCGAACTTCTTCTTGCTCCAACTCTTTACCCACAAGGGTTCGGGTAGCTGGAGTTCCCTCCTCCGTGGCACCTCCTGCCAAAACCACTTCGTACTTCGGACACTGGATCGGGACTCGCGCAGTTTCTTGCAGCGAGAATCGGTCTTTCACCCGCTTGTCCGCTTCCGGTCTGACTAGCCCGACGGGCATATCCTCCCATGGCAGAGTGACAAACAGAGGGTCACAACACTTCGGGATTCGAATGAACTCCCCTCTCTGGACTCCCTCGTCGCCTCTCCACACCGTCCACTCCTGACCTTCTTCGTCTGGTGGTTCCAGCATAGTCACCCAAATGCCATAACGACGTTCGACACTGTCGAAAATAGGCACAGGAAGTCCCCACGGTTTGGGGATGCTGGCTCGTACCAACTGCCAGGCCTCGGCCACCGTCAGCGTGAAGTCCTCGGTGCCAACCTCTTCGCCACACACGAACAGCATAGCCAACCGGATCGTCTTCGCTGATGTCTTATCCGCCCGCTTCTTTGGGGTCGTCGCTGGTACCCGCTGAGACATCGCTGGCTGTGGGGTCGGCTGCTGCACTGGCTGCTGGACAGGTTGAGGCGCCAGCTGTGGTGTCTCCCTTGGCGCCAACCTGGGATCCGTAGGCCTTTCCCATCCAGGTGGGAATGGGTTCGCCCGCAGGCTCTGCTGCACTGACTCCGCCAACTGCTGCAACTGTGGTTGCGGAAGGGTATCCCGAATCGGGGTTGGCCTCAACGGTCCCGTGGGTTGTTGCTGTTGGACCACCTGCTGCTGCATTGGAAATCCCATAGGCGCTGGCTGGGCCATCGGCGTTGGTAGAGCCATTGGTTGCGGCACCATGATCCGAGGATAATGCTGGAACAGTTGGGTAAGTTGGGCTATCTGTTCCGGTGTGGCTCGTTTTGGCTCTGGCAACCGAGTCCTTACTTCAATCGACTGCGGCACTGGTCTAAAGGCCGTCGTTGGTGGCTTACACGCCAGCATCCGAATGGGTGACTGGGTGATTCCTGGCGTGGTACGCACAACAGGACCACTACGGATGGACGACGCTATCGATGGTGGCGCCTGCTTCGGCTTCGTCGGTGGCTGTGTGGTTTGAGGCATCATCCATGCGAAGGCGGATTCCGAAGTTTCAGTAGATGTTGGTGATATCACCCGCACTGGTGGCACCTCCGGACTCTTCTCCCTCTCTTCTTCTTGCACTTCCTCTTCTCCGTACACCTCCTCGCCCTCTTGCTGGTACGGGGGAGGTGACGTCTCGCCTACACGCGCTTCCGCCCGCCGTACGATATCGCTCAGGGTAGGTTTCGGAGTACCTCTAGAGGTATAAAAATGCGTATATTTGCTTCTATATAGGCGAAGAATACGCATTTACAGTTTGCACAGAAAAATAAAATTTTGCACACTAAAATTAAAATTTTGCACAATTATGCACACAACTTTTTTTGAAAAAAAAACCCTGCTTAATAGTCTTGCATTAATTGTAATGCTAATTTTTGTGTTGTGAAATAGCGTAAAAGTGCATAACCCATACAAAAAACCAAAAAGTCATTCGCCCCTTCTTTCTGAGTACGCAACTGGTTCTCATAAAATATATATGTACATATGTACAGTAACTGGGTTTTTTTTTAGGCCATAGCTAAGGCCATGGCCTAAATTTTTTCGGATTGGCCTAAATTTTTTCAGCGATTGAGGCCAGCTGGCCTAAACTTTTTGCGGACGGAGAAAAAATTTCGATAAAAAAAGATACGTCTCCAATTGACCAAATTTGGCCTAAAAATCAAAAATTTTCTCCAATTTTTTTCTGGGGGCTGCCGCCCCCAGACCCCTGCGACTCTGTGGCTTCCTATTACCTTGTTACTATCTTTTATCAAAGCCTATGCGTCTATACACACATGTACATTATGCTGCATTTTTACATAATTACACGGGGATATTATGCTACATTTACTTGTGTAATAGACTGTCTGATGTGAGGTTCCCATCTTTTGTTTCAATTTTTGTCAAAAAAAAATTCCGATACGCCTCCAGTTGACCAAATTTGGGCTATATATATATAATATATATAATATATATATATTATAATATATATAATATAACTAATATATATATATATATTAGTGATCGAACGGGATCCCGAATCCCGATCCCGAATCCCGAGGGTAAAATCCCGATCCGGTCCCGATCCCGATCCCGAACACAAATCCCGATCCCGATCCCGAACGCAAATCCCGATCCCGATCCCGATCCCGAACGCAAATCCCGAAATTTTCGGGATTTTGCAAAATTATTTCACGTCTCAAATTTTCAAAATTTAGTGTAATCTAAAAAAATTTTCTGGGGGCTTCGCCCCCAGACCCCCGCCATTATATACATCACAATATGATTACTTTAGTTGTCGTTCATCACTTATCTTATTTATTGTGTGTTCAAGTTCTCATGTATGTGTTAGCCCACACAGAGGTGGACGCTGGTCAAAATTTTCGACCCGCGACCCAACCCAGCCCGCGGCTCAGCACTCGTAGGTAACCCGCGACACAACCCGCGCCGTAAAAGCCGAACCGCAACCCACGTTGACTCGCCATTCTATATAACCTATATACCTGGTAATTGTTTCAAGTGTGTGCATAGTGTACATCTGTACATTGTTGTTCACATCAGGGTTGTAGCCAGGGGGGGGGTCGCGGGGGTCGCGACCCCCCGTTCCCCGCGACCCCCCGTTTTGGTCGAACCTGAAAAAATTGTCAACAAAGTTCCGCCCTCTGGTTTTTATCTCCCGACCTAGAAAAATTTCTGATACATCTCCAATTGACCAAATTTGGCTTAAAAATCAAAAATTTCCCCCATTTTTTTCTGGGGGCTGCCCCCAGACCCCTGCGACCCCGGCTTACTATTCTTTGTTATTATCTTTCGTCAAAGCCTATGCATGACATGTATACGTGAGTACATTATGCTACAGTTACTTGTGCAACACACTGTTTGATGTGAAGTTACCATGTTTTGTTTTAATTTTTCTGTCGGAAAAAGTTTGTGATACATCTCCAGTTGACCAAATTCGGTCTAAAAATTGGAAAAATCGCCAATTTTTTTCCGGAGGCTGCTGCCCCCAGACCCCTGCACTTTGGAGTTTAATATGTTGCGTTTATATATAAACGTCCGGAAAAAATTCAGATACGTCTCTAATTGACAAAATTTGGCTTGAAAATATCAAAATTCTCCAAATTTTTTCGTCGGGGCTGCCACCCCCAGACCCCTGCAGTTCTGTAGTTTACTATTCCTTGTTATTCTATCTCGTCAAAGTCTATGCATGTATACAAGAGAAGATTCTGCTGCATCTACTTTGGTAATACACTGTCTGATGTGACGCCAGACGTTCCCATCGTTTGTTTAAATTTTCCTTTCTGATACGTATCCACTATCCTAAATTCATGCTGAAAATTGAAAAAATCTCCAATTCTTTTCTGAGGGCGGCCGCCCCCGGACCCTTGCAACCTGTGGTTCAGTGGTCTTAGGTTTACAATGCGCGTGTATCGCTAAACAAGTGCTTAAATCGCTAAAAACTTCACTTCAACTTCAAAATCGCTATCACTGAGTGAGCAAAAAAGTAGACAAGGTGCGAGCCCCCCCCCCCTTTTCAAAATCCTGGCTACGCCCCAGGTTCACATTGAGTCCGACTTGATAAATTGTTCGAGTTTCGGTGGGGTTTTGTTTTTTCCCCGCCTGCTATACTCAGTATTCTAGTGTAAGGGTATCTGTTTCCAATATTTTTGTGCTTCCCCGAACTTAAAAATTTCCCTATTCGACTTCGGAAAATTTTTCAAAAATCCTAACCAAAAATCCCGAATCCCGATCCCGAATCCCGAGGGTAAAATCCCGAACACAAATCCCGATCCCGATCCCGAACACAAATCCCGATCCCGATCCCGAACACAAATCCCGATCCCGAACACAAATCCCGATCCCGATCCCGATCCCGAACGCAAATCCCGATCCCGATCCCGAACTTCAATCCCGTTCGATCACTAATATATATATATGTATGTATATATATATATATATATGTATATATATATATATATATATATATATATATATATATATATATATATATATATATATATACACATGCGCTCTCACTAAAAAAAATTGGGGGGGGGGGGCTTCTCTTTTTTTTCTGGGGGGGGGGGCGGGGGGGGGGCGCCCCCCGAAAAAAAACCCCAGATTTTTTTAGTTAGCTGGGGCCCTGCAAAAAATTTTTTCGAGAAAAAAAATGGAAACAACGGAGGGGAGGCCACATCGGGCGGTGTATTACACAAGTATATAAAAGCAGCCCCCCGGAGCAAAAAGCGGGAAAATTTGTAATTCTGGGCCAATCCAGCCAAATGGGGACGCACCGAAAAACCCTTCCCCCCCACTCCGGCAGCCCGGGGCGTTGTCAGGATTTTGAAAAGGGGGGGTCGCACCTTGTCCATTTTTTCCTGCCGCCGCCTCAGCGGCGGCAGGTCTTTATACTGCTTTTTGCCAAAAGCTTGGCAAAATTCAGCTTGCATGATTTACGTGTTACGAATTCTGTACGTGTTTGAATTTTGTATTTTTGTACGGTTTTATTTTCAAAGTTGCTTATGTGTATATTATAACGATTGTTAAAATTATTGCTTCATTAGATATATATATGTACACTAATTTGATTAAAATTTGTTGACCATTTTAAAATATATACAATTCACGTAATTTAATATCCATTTTATGCATTAAAATGGGGTCCCCTCTATATCCGAATTAAAATTCATAAATACAACTTTTTATTATGACAAGCCCTGTTACTAAATGCCGCAATGAAAGATTTCTTTAAAAGAGGGTTTGAAGACTGCTTTCAGAAAAATTAAGCTATTTTTCACCCACCTAAAATGTAATCATTCGCCAATCCCTATTTATAGATTTTGACGTAATAATTTCATAAGCACAACGACAAAGCTGAACTTTTTTACATATTTTTTTCGGTCACCTTTGAACAGAATGCTGAACTTGAAAGTCAACAAAAGAAAACAATAATGGCCCGTGAATGAATAATAAATGATTTACAAACAAAAAAAACAGCAACCAAGAAAATTTTACCATCATTTTTTAGTCCGATTTAAAAGTGACAAAAAAACTAAAGGACAGAAAAAACAGTGTCACTAAAATTACTATAATTAATGTTCTTGTCGAACCGTTTTAAAACTATTATAGTAATTTAATAAAGTGAAAGGTATAAAATTATCTGTACAAGAAAATTATGTTTTTTTGGGTCGCCATAAAGATTTCTATGATAGAATCAACATTTAAATTTACAAAAAATGTGAATGGATTTTTAAACGACGTAGATGAAACAAAACAAACACATACCTATTATATAAATTGTAAATAAACACACAAACGCATGAACCGACTGTAGATTTGGTTTAGTATTTAATCTAATTCTACTCTAGTAGTCTAATTTAGATAGAGTTTGAAATAAGCTTCAAAAGACGGAGGAAATTTTAGTTTTTTTAGAAGAATTTTAATTACCCTAAATTATTTGCGCGGCAGGGTCAAACTTTGTATAAGTACTGACTTTTAACAGCAGAAAATTGCTAAAAATGTTTGCATAAAATTGCTGCTTGTTTGCTCACTCAGTGACAGCAATTCTGAAATTGAAGTGAAGTTTTTAGCGATTTAAGTACTTACACGCGCATTGAAATCGCTAGACCACTGAGCCATAGGTCGCAGGGGTCTGGGGGCGGCAGCCCCCAGAAAAGAATTGGAGACTTTTTCAGCATAATCTACTCTTGTAGACATGCAAAGGCTTTAATGAAATAACATAACAAGGAATAGTAAGCCACATAGTCACACCCCATCCCCTTGTACATTTACGCTGTTAAATGCTGCTTCTAAACACCATGAAGTACCCTAGTGCTACACACATTCGCAGCACTGCAAACTGAAGAAAAGAATAAACTGTTCAGTCCAGTCGCTCTTTTAAGATCCCTAGAGAGAGACCATTAGAACATAATAGCAGTCCCCAGAAAATTTTTTAAAATTAAACATTTTTGGTGCACTGTAGACGTGATTCTGGGGTTTTACACGGCTTCAGCTGGCTGTTCTACGGTTGTTCTTTTTTATTTTTCGCTGTTCTTTTTTAGAAAATGGTGTTCTAAAGAACATAATTTGGAACAAAAAAAACTCTGGACGGATCCAGGGTGTGTAGACGCAGACTTAAAAAACAATGAGCACTCGAAGACTGCGATTTGCAAAAAAAACTGCTCCCAGTGTCGTTTAAGCCGCATACCGGTAGCTTCTCCTAACCTCTTGCGGCTGAACATGAAAATTAAAAAACGTGTGAATTTTCGCAAAAATTCTCAGGACAGCTCTATAAATTTCTTATACGTGACTTACGTTCAATAGTTGTTAAAATTTGGCTTGAGAGTTGGCTCCAACATTTTAATATTATTATACGGAATGAAGCATTCTAATGTCACGTTTATAACGGAAGTACCTTTAATGCTAAAAAATTTATTTTGCGAAAAAATTCTCAAGCTGTTTGCAAAATAGCAAAAATTTGCTAGCTAATAAAAAACCCAGCAAAAAACCCAGAGCACCACTGAGTAGCTCCGAAAATATCTTCGTATTCTTGTTACAGGCTCAGAACTCTGTCGTGACGCCACCTAGCGAACGACCTGGCTCACCGGTCTCGTTGCCTAGCAACAGTGACAGTAGTAGCTCGGCGCTGGACTCGTTCGAGCTGCAGCCAATCGCAAGATCGTCCGGGGATGGAAAAGGATCTGGGGTCGGCTGGAAAAATGGTTGGGCTTAGTTGGGATTTTAGTATTTTTACAGATTTAAAAAAAGCCTGATTTTTTGTACGTATATATATATTGCCTGAGTTTGAGTTTGTCATTGAGCCTTAACGATTATACTACAAAATTACAGTACGATTAGTTTTTACAGTTGTAAGCTTTATAAGCCCAATAGAACATTTGGGAATTAGTCTGCTAATTGTTCTGAAAAAAGATCTGTATTGTTGTGGCCTATTATTTTAGCTGGGTAGTTTAATTGATGCTTAATTGCGTTTTAAAAGCATATCTTTTTTATCTCTAGATAAAAATCAGGACTCTGAAAGACAGATCGATTCGAAAACAGTCCCAGCTCAATCCAAACCGTTCACTAATGGACAAACAATTATTGTACCTGCTGACGGTAAAACTTATTTATTTATTCGATTTAGTACAGGCGCAGCCGGGAAGAATTTTTTATTAACAACTTTAGCAAAGTGATTAGTAAGTAGTATCCTTCGTTTATGGCTGGCTCAGCTATAAAAATTGAGTGTACTCTAATTACGAGACCCAGTACTCATGGTAATAGATGAATCAGATGATGAAGTCCATCCCAGTCATGGGTATTTTTTTGAAATTGAGGCCCCTAATTGGAAGCTTAGCATCTCGAAGCGTGGACGATAAATAGCTTAAAAAGTCTTGCTTAAAACTAAAAAAACTTGAAAAAAGTTTCTTGAATATAGTTGTTTTTTTAGACAATGAGTTGGGTCAGACTAGAGAAGTAGTGGACAGTGACTGTTCGGATAGTGAAGCCGAACGAAGGAAGCAGATAAAAAGGGACAAAAAAAGACTGCAGAGAGAGAAAAAACGCGAAAAGGAGCAGCAAAAATATGTCTGTCCCGGGCGCCGGGATGCATTTAATTATGGTACAGTAATTTTAATGATGCATGAACTCTTCCGATCAGTGTTAAGTAAGCCCGGTTGATACTTGTTCTTAAGGACACCGGGACAGGGACAAGGACAAATTTTGGTCAGCTACCGTGAAGAATTGACACAAGCGTTTGGGCTAAATTTTTGCATACAATCTGCAAGTGACCCCACCTTTAGGCAAGTGAAAAGCTAGGTTATTTGGCCTGGCAGTTTTTTTTGAATCGCTTAAGGACAAGACGATAGGGACGCTAGGCTGACGCCCGAGCAATAAACAACAACAACACGGTGGGGACAAGGACACAGACGAACATGAAACGACTGCCGCCCAGCAATAAACAACAACAACACGGTGGGGACAAGGACAAGACAGAGTATGAACCGGGCCTTACTATGAAATATATAACATATATAACTAATCACTGTGCAAATCCTAGATAAAAAAAAAAGAAGAAAAAAAAACAAAAACCCCCAACCCCCAACGACCAAACCTTAAAGCGCACGCCATGGAAGCATGAACGGGCGCACGAACGGGCACATTCTATAATTAGAATTTTCGCAGTGTCCGCTGCATTATTTAACACATTGCGGTAGGCAGTGTGCGTGTGTGAACATTCTAATTATAGAATACGTCCGCTTATGCTCCTTCGTGAAAATAGGCCGATGAGTTTTTTCACTCGATTAATCCGATATGCCATTCCTAAACCTCGAACTAAAACAAGTCACTCCGTTTAATCCGGTAAAGAAATTGGCCATAAACTTATCATAATGTGTCGTATTTCACGTGTCACATTTAACTATCCATTATCTAAGGGCCTATTCCTTTACCGGATTAAAGGGTTAATAATTATAATCGGACTAAACGGTTTAAAACTTATGCTGAAAAATGCCATTCCAAAACCTCCGGATTAAACGGGCTTAAGTTTTAGTGCGCTGCTTTTTAATCGGACTCTAAACGGACTTAACTATGCACGCTAATGTTAAGCGTGCATGTTAAATCCGTTTAGTCTAGTGGTAGTTTTGAAATGGGGTCAGACTAAAATTAAGCCGCTGACTTATTTTAACTCGTTTAGTCCGTTTAACCCGATTTATCATTCCAAAACTTTGGACTAAAATAAGTCCAGTCCGTTTAATCCGGTCAAGGAATTGGCCCTTAGTTTTTGTTTCAGACAACAGCAGGCGAACGATCGCTGCAGAGAAAAGAACGATGGAACTAAATAGTCGAGCCAGCGCGGTCACCGAATGGACCGAAAAGTCGAGTGCCAATCAGCCGGCCAGTCGAGACAATCAATCGACCGGTCGCAATTCTAGGTCGTCTCAGGAAAATGGCCGAGTGGCCGGAAGCGCTCCAAAACAGGGCCCGTGGGCCGATTCCGTTTGGCCGCAACTGGGAGGGGTTTTGAAGCCGAGTAGTTTGGACAATCCGAGGCCTGAATCGGTGGTCAATCGACTGAAAAGCGTGCTATATAAACGACGCAGTGATGCGCGATTTGAGAAAATGAGGGTCGTTCATACGGAGTCTCCGACCGAATTCTATCTGCAGCCGCCGGCCTGGAAGACAGAATATGAACAGAAGTTTCTGGTTGGTTCAGGGTTTTTTTTTCAAAATCGGCACTGTGTAAATTAAAAATTTGCTGTGTAAATTAAGGGTCTGTTGTGTAAATTTTTAAAAGTGTGTATTTTAGTATTTTTTAGGTAAAAATTGACCGTTTTAGAACGCGAAAAGTCATATTTCGCCTTTGAGACTCGAACTACATACGAAAATAAAAAATATGATATATAGAATTGAAAATTTTCGCGTTTTTGTCAGTTCAAGTAGCCGACACGTTAGGAGTCAGGACAAGCCTTCCTAAAATTTCGAAAAATCTGTGACAAGCCCCCACCCCAAGCCGAGACCCCGTGTTCACGCAGATAGAGAGTTGTTTTGTCAGCCAGAGCCTGCACACTTTTTTCAAATCTGGGTGTAAAACCTTTTAAAGTAGTTTGAACTTGAAGTATTACAAGAAATCGCACAGACAAGCGCAGCATGGCTGATTTTTCAGTGTCAACTTTCAAGTGCATAAAAACGAATGCTAAAATAAGCCGTTTCAGAGCAGAAACTGAAGATTTTTTGTTTTCGGGTAAAAAAATTGACTTAATTTTGTTAACACAAAGAGGTTACAGGCTGCAATCGGCACTTCGCGAATTTTTGTAAATTTTACAACGAAAATAGGCCGTTTAATCAACGTCTGGGGAAAAATGGGGCTGTGTAAATCAGTGTGTATTTTTATTTTTTGCTGTGTAAATTAGGCGGCCGATGTGTAAATACACCCTATTTTACACAAAAAAACCATGGGTTGGTTGGTTTGGTTTGGCTTTTTCGTAGAATTTATCTGTTGATAATTTTTCGAAACTGGAAATAATTTTTCTGGTAAATTTTGTGTGTAGTTATCGGCTGAATAGGTTTGAAATTTTTGAAATAGTATACAGGATGTATTTTAATGTTTTTCGGACCTTCGGGGTTATATAAATTAAAGTTCAGTAAGGCTTAGTTCATATATACTTGCCCTTGTTGGTGTCCATAAGCCAGTGGAGTAAAGCTGCCATATATTTTGCAACGATGAGCGTTGATTGATACAAATTTTGACAGAAAATGATCTTAAAACAACGTCACAAACACTCACTATTGTTCACCCTTTGAAATTTATCGTAATTTCGTTGTGATGCCTGCAGTAACAGTTTCATGAATTTCATGCCAAGAAAAAGTTTCGGACCAATCCCCCCCAGTACTCGGTGGAATGCATAAAGGCAGTCTTAGCTCAGTCTTGCTAAACGCAGTCTAAGGGCAACGTTCTAACCTATGTAATACTAGTAGTCTTTTTCGTTACGATACCGTAAATCACTGAAATAGGTCGCCTTAGACTGGTTTTAGCGGCGTAACACTGCCCTTATGCATTTCACCCCATAATATGTATTGCTAACGTTAGATAAAAACACACGAAATTGAATACAATGTGTTGCCTCAGGCTCCGCCGGATCGGCATCCCAATAATAATATCTCGTGGCGACTTTCAGACAACGCTAATGCAACTGTACGGTGAGCCGAAGCAACAGGATTTGTTGCCCATTCCCTATCGTTGTCTTCACAAAGGTTTTGCTGCCATTTATGTCCCACATTCCGACGACGTTCATGAGTTCCTGACAGCCGGCCAACCTGTGCGAATTGTGGTCAACAGTAAAACATTTGAGGTTGGTTTGGGCAGTTTTTTAATGTTTATGTGGTTTTCTCGTTGTGTTTTGATGCCTTTTTTGAATTGAGTTGAAGTGAGGTGTGAATTATAATATTTTGTAGTTTTGTCAGATTTTTTTTTAGATTTGTTTTTGTGTTTTCAAAGTTTTTTTAGAAAATTGAACCTGTTTGTTTGACGAAGACAACCGTGCGGGATAATTCTGTTATTCAAAGCAGGTAAAAGTAAAATGTTTTGACACAACATTAACTTTTTAATTAGTTATTACTATATAAAACGGCCTAATTACTAGTTAATTAAACTAATTAACTAGATGTTTATTATTTGTTGTTTACTTTTCAGAGCTGCCGTTATCACCTCATCGACTATGGAGACTACATTGAATTCCCGCGTCACCACTATGAATCCCAGTACATCCTATATCCACTACAGTATCAGGTGGCCACAGAGCCCTACGTGTACCGTTGCTCCATTCCTGAGCTGAATCGATCCAAGTGCACTCCCATGGAAGAGCAACTATTCAATACCATACTGAAAACCTTGCAAAACAGTCGACTGATTTGGATTCAATTCTGCACCAACCAAATGGAGTTCAAGTCTAATCCGCCCTATTATCGCGTTAATCTGATTGATCCGCCCTCTAGACAGGACATAATCTGTATGTGGATTAAGCAGCTTAGGGCCAGAGTCGACCCGGCCCTGCTTACTCCTAGTGGTGGTGACTCACTGAAAAAGGCCCCGGTTTTCTTGCCCGCCTGTCTAGATAGTCAGCAAGAGCACAGTGAAAGCCTTGGGGGCTCTCAGGAGCGAGCAATGACTCTGGAGAATGATATTGCTCTTGGTGCCGAGCAGGATGCTGTGTTGCTGCCGCAGGCGGATGCCAGATATATTAAGAGTAAATAAAAGTGTCAAAGTTGAGCTAGATCAACTATTTAAGAATTATGTTGGAGTGAGATTCACAAAAGGCGTTCAACTTTAGGCTCGGTCTAAAACGTTCTTTTCGAATGAAATAGAACATCGGAATGAAACATTTTACGTGTACTTCAAACGAATCGTGTTCAACTTACTTAGACCAAGTCTAGATTAAACAAGCTTTGTGAATCCCACCCATGGAATCTAGGATTGATTGAGCGCAGGATTTAAGCAAGCTAGATAAGTTTTAGGACGCACTGATTTAGTGTATGTATTTAATTTAGCCGTTGTAAAAAATATAGTTTAACACTAGTTTTGGTCATAATTTTTTCTACGAATCATTAGTTTTTATAAGTTTGGGGATAGGGATGGTGAGGTAGGGTTGAACTAAGTGAAGTGATTACTCTATTTTTTGACTTTTTGATTTTTTTTTATTTTCTTTTATTTTTCAAAAAGTTACAATTTTTCGGTATTGTGATTGGTTACCATCAAAGGAGTAAGCAAAATCCATGAATTGACTAATAGAGTTTAGCTGTTGTCGTCGACATGAATTCCATATCGAATCTTTAACTAATTGTAGTAATTATTTTTTTGTTTTTTTGTTGGTAGATGTAGGTATAGCTATGTTTTTGTAAACCTGGTTTGATGGATAGTTATTTTTGTTTTTTTTCAGGTCGCTGCAAGCCAGTGATAAAATGGCGGCCTGCTCCGGCTCATGAGAATTCCGCTGAGTCACATGATCAGCTGCCGAGTCAAGTGAAAGTCAGTGATTGGCTGCTGAAATCGAAACCACTGAGCGAAGCGAAGCCAAATTTGGAGACTTTTCGTCACTGGGTTTCGGCTGAGGGCTCGAAACAGGCTAATGATGCTTCAACTGTGCTGCATGAAAAAGATGAGACATTTAGTCCGCCGAAAAACTCTGGCACTTTGGACGAAACTACCACAACAACTAGTCACGTGGATTCGGATCAGGATGATCAATCTTCGGTGGAAGCTGATTGGTCCGAATGCCTGCTGGTGAGTCAGGGAAATTTGCCGCCGGAAAAAGTGCCACAGTTTGGCGAGAAAATGGACCTCTATGTGACCTATGCTCAGGTGAGCAAGGATTTTCGCATTTTCCTACGAACGCCCGCCCTGCAGCGACTAGCCAAGCGCCTAGAACAATGCCCCCAACAATTTTTGCCCCTGCCCCGCTCTGAGCTACGCGTAGGAGCCCTCTGTTTTGCACCCTTCGACGGGAATGTCTATCGAGCAGTGATACGCAAAATCAACCCAGATGGGGTGTTGGTGTATTTTGTGGACTTTGGCAATATGGATCTGATTCAGTGCGGGGATCTGGGCCGAATCCTGGAGCCAAGTTTACACCGCTCCCATCGCCCCCTCTGCTACGAATGCCGACTAAATAATGCCCCCCCCCTGTGACGACTGGAAAATCTGCACCGACTGCGAAAGGCCATGGAAAGCGTCATCTATTCGACCTTTGACCCCAGCCTAAAGGTTGGCCTGGTCAGTGGATATTTTCATGATTCCACCAGCCCAGGCCCCCCCTACGATGTCACGCTGAATAATTCGAAATCGGGCCGCTCGCTTGTGACTGAAATCGCGCAGGCTTTTAGGGATTTGTCGGTGACTTGATGATTTTTGTGTCTTGTAATATTGATAGAGATTCACAACGGGTGGTTTATATACTTGACTTTAGAGTTTAGACCATTAATTTGATTATAAGTGGTCTTGAAATTTGGGATTCGCAAATGGTGTGTTGCTTTGGTATACCTTAGTCTACTAAGTCGAACACGTTATAGTTTGTAATGCAGTCTGGATTACACATTGTTATATTCTGTTTCACAGGAAAAAATGCCTTAGACTTTAGTTCATAATGAACGGTTTTTATATTTAAAGTCTGACGAAAAACACTGAGGAAAAACATGTGATTTTGTGACGAAAAGAACAAATTTCAGCCATCAAGAGCACAGCGAGTAGCTGCTACAATCACGCCACCTGTTTTCTCTCTGTTAATTTTTTTGGTCAGACTTTAGTCCAAATTTTGCATTATGGTGCTCAGATGTATTTAAAAAATCGGTCTGGAATTTAGAGTTTAACAGAATGTGTTGTGAACACGAGTAATACACATGTCCATTAATTGTGCATCAAAGATTGTCCGTTTGTCTCTTGTCTCTGTCGAAAATTTGGCTTGTTATTGATCCAAAGAACAGAATTAGCACTTGTACATTCGCAATATGGACATTTATATTGTAAATTTATATTTTTGATACAATAAAACGTACAGCTAAAATATGATTGTTCATATTGGTTCAATAAAATCTATAAGCGGAACGCAAACAGTGGCTTAAAGTATTATTTTTTATGAAACGAAGGTTGCTCAAATTACGCATAAACCTTTATTCATACTTGTCCACATTTCAGTCCAATTTTTCGTTAGCAAAGATTTGACCAGCTGTTGCGGAAAAATAAGATTATCAGTGTTTGATTTTTTGCTGAACAATCTGAACTATTTGGGTGGATTTCACAAAGGTGGTTTTACTAAACCATGGTTTTACGCACGTTTTTATATGATTTGCACATAATTTCTTTACGAAATATAGCCTGATTCGTTACGAATTTTGTGGATTATATAAAACCATGGTTTTAGCTCAGTTGAAATTTCAAAAAAATTAAGTAACCTGCTGTGCTGCAGGTTCCAATTTTCAACTGCGCTACAACCGTGGTTTTCGTAACCAGTCAGGCGATATTTCGTAATGAAATTACATATGTGCAAATCAAAAATAAGGTACATAAAACCATGGTTTAATAAAACCACCTTTGTGAAATCCACCCTTAGGGTGAATTCCACAAAGGTCATTTAATTACAACCCATCGTTTTACGTACGTTTTTATATGATTTGCACATAATTTTATTACGAAGTATCGCCTGATTAGTCGCGAATTTCCTAGATTTTCTTAAACCACGGTTTTAGCTCAGCTAAAATTTCAGCAAAAAACAGACCTGCTGTGCTGCCGGTGTTAAATTTCAAGTGCGCGTAAAACCATGGTTTCAGAATCTTACAAAAATCATAACGAATCAGGCGATATTTCGTAGATGAAATTACGTGCAAATCATGCAAAACGTACGTAAAACCAATGGTTTAGTAAAACCACCTTTGTGAAATCCACCCAGTTTTATGATCGCCCAAAAAACCGTAGGTTGTCAAGCATAGTACTACAATAATGATTTACCATAATAGCGTATTGAAAGACATGTTTAATCACCCATATAACCGTTTAGTATCATACTCTGTCATGTAAATTAGCTTGCTTTAATTATGTGTTATCTTTTTTTGTAAATTGTATTTTTTTAAGGAGTTCTGTTTCTTAGTTGAACTAGAAGTGATATAATTGTATTTGTATTTCTATGTTTTTTCAAACGCTTTTTGTTAATGTTAACTGTAGTTTCTAGAAAACAAACGCACCAAGTGGTTTAGATAATTTTTTTATTGTAAATATTGTTAACTATTCATATTATTATCTACAGTATTGTTATTTTCTACTACTTTTTTATTACCTGATTTTTTCACTTTTATAACT